>JAOTRH010230592.1:0-10190 GCA_034768845.1 Heliamphora exappendiculata
TCGTAACGGCCGTTACTCTGGGGATTCTCTGTGCAACCGTTTTTCAACAGAGTAACGGGATCGGCCTTCTAATATTCTGTTACGTAACGGCCGATCCGTTACGTAACGGCCGTTATTTAGAACCCTGATTGCTATCACATGCCCTCTGTCTTCAATCCCTATGTATGTAAGTAGTTGGAACCATTATATGCATCCTATCTCTTAAAATTTGGTCTGACAAAATAGAGTAAAATAGCCAATAAATTTTCAAACAAGGTCATGTAATAGTCACATGATAGATTCTAGTAATTTTCAAAAATCCACTTGTTCATCCTCATAGTCTTATCATTCATACAAATTGGTCCCAAGCCCAAAGAAAGGAGAACGCTGATAGGCAGCACGTTTGTTACACACACACACAACACATTAGATCCTTCCGAAGAAAAATACAAATATGAATATGGTAAATGGTAGGGCATTCCCCCTAAGCGACGCGTGTGCTTACCTTGGGCATTTCAAGAAATAGGCAAAGGCCATCGAATCGGCACCAAGGTGTGAAGAAGCAAGGATTCATGCATTTCTATGGCCGAGTGCTGGTAAAAAAGTTTTTCGAGATTATAGGTTTAGATGAGCAATACGGAGTCTAGGAACATTAACTGGTAAAACAATAGAATTAATCAATACTATGACAAGTGGAAAATTTTGTATAACATGCTTACAAGAAACTGAATAGGTAGAGGAGAAAGCAAAATTAATAGATAACACAGAATATAAAATCTATTACACTGAAAAAGAAAGATACAGAAATGGTTGAGCAATATAATAGCTAAACAACTTAAGTACAATGTGGTAATAGTCACGAGAAAATAAAATACGATAATTTTAATTAAACTTATGATTGGAGAAAATATAATTAACGCGATTAGTGCCTACACACCTCAAGTAGGATTGAATGATCCTATCAAAGGGCAATTTTGAAATTAAATGGATGAAGTAATCTAAGATATACCAGCAAGAGAAAAGATAATTACGGGTGGAGAGTTTAAACGTCGCCTAGGAAATATAAAACATAGATACCATAGGGTTCATGGTAGATTTTAGTTTTGGTGATCAAATTGAGACTAGAGAGGGTATTCTAAATTTTGCATTAGCATTTGATCTTATACTAACCAATGCTTTCTTTAAAAGAGAAAAAACACTACATAACTATTAAGAGTTGGTCAAATAAAAATCAAATACGTTACTTTCTTATTAGAAATGTAAACCACTTAATATTTAAAGATTCTAATGTCTTTGTCGAAGCGAGCTTAACATCATAATATAGAATTATAGTACCTGATATTTACATTAAAGGAAAACAAAGAGGGAAAAAAAAGGATATTAGAAATCCACGAACTAGATGATGGAATCTTAAAAGTGAGAAATTAGAAGTTTCTACGGACAAAATGTTTAAAGAAACAATGTAGAATTTGGAAAATGACACTAATAATAATTGAAATGCAGTGGCGGCCAAATATTCGAAGGGAAAAGATCCTGTAATTAAAGAACCTTGGTGGTAGAATGAAGAGGTTCCAAGCATAGTAAAAGTTTTTTTAAAAAAATAATGTTTGAAAAGGTGGCAAAAGGATAAAAATGACAAAAATTTTATGAGTGATAAACAATATTGTAATTACATTAAAAGAATAATTAGAGGTGCTAAATTGAAAGTATATTAATGATTTTATAATAGACTAGACAATAGACAGTAAAGATGGAGAAAAGAACGTTTATAAACTCGTTAAGTTGAGATAGAGAAAAACAAGAAAATTTACTCGTGTATAAGAAAATGAAGATTCAAAGGTTGTTTTTTTGAAAGATGAGTAGATTAAGGAAATAGGGGAAAAAACTTATTTTGAGAAGTTATTAAACAAATAACATTTATAAAGCTTGAGAGGGAGATAAATCTAATAATTTTGTTGAAGCTAAAGAATACAGTTCTACCGCATAATAAGGAAGCTTGAAAGACAAAGTGCACTGAAATGATGAAATTGAGTAAGAATTTAGGTCCAGGTGGTAAAAATGCCTAGGTGAAACGGGACTATCTTGGTTAAGAAAGTTATTTAATAAGATCATTATAACTGAAAAACGTCTGAAGAGTTGTGAAAGAGCATTTTAGTACCTAATTTAAAATAAAAAAGGATATTTAAAATTGCAACTATAAAGGTATTAAGTTGATGAAGAGTTGTGAATAAGCATTTTAGTACCTATATTTTAAAATAAAGAAGATATTTAAAATTGCAACTATAAAGCATTAAGTTCAAGAATCACACAATGAAATTGTAGGAAACAATGATTAAGCGTTGTCTACGAGCACTAACAATAATGTCAGAGAATGATTGTTTAGATTTATGCTAATAGATCAACCAGGGAAGCGATTCACGTACTAAGTAGATTAACAAAAGGGTAGAGAGAGAAAAAGGGAGAGAAATATCCTTAATTATCCTACGAGCCAATTAAAATCTTCACCTATAATTATCTTCTCTCCTACTAGTATTTCTTGGACCATTTTATCTATTCGATCCAAAAATTGTCTTTTAGTATGATCACCCAATCCTACCTAAGGTGCATATGCACTAATCATATTAACTATGATTTCTCCAATCACAAGTTTAATTAAAATTATCACATCTCCATTTCGCATGACTGTTATTACATTATCTTGAATGTGTATAGCTTCTATTGTTCCTACATCATTTCTATGCCTATTTTTTTTAGTATAATAGATTTTATACCATGTATTATCTATTACTTTTGATTTCTCCCTTACCTATTTAATCTCCTGTAAGCACGCTATACTAACTTTCCTTCTAATCATAGTATCAACTAATTGTATTGTTTTACATGTTAAAATTCTTATGTGGCCCTTAACTGAGCAAAATGGCGTAAAAGTAGATATCCCAATTGATTGGACAAAGGGTTTATTTGGTTTGGTTTGGTTTACTAGTACTACACCAATTATCGTTTTTGAGCCCTTGTGTTTCTTAAATTTATGGAGAGTTTAGGAATCTAGCTAGTGTTAATTGTGTTTCTAAATTTGATTAGTTTCTTAGTACATATATAGACATGCAACTCCTATAATTCAATACTTAAAACCTCTTTAAGAGTATTTTCTAACAAAATATGTTTTTTATTCTTCTTCTACTTCTAACTCGTCAAAAAAATAAAAAATAAAAATCATCTTCTTTGAGAGAATTTTCTAATAAAATATGCATTCTCTACATTTTTAAGACGCATAATAACCCCTTCCATCCTTTCTTTTTAATCCCAGACCTCTAATGCTCTTGTTACTTCCACTAACCCTAAAGTACCCCAGAACTTTATCAACTTTTTGGCCACAAAAAATGAATATAATCAGTTGATTCAGCTCTAACAAACTATGCATTCTCTAGAATTTTAAGACACGCATAATAACCCCTTCCATCCTTTCAATTTTGGTCACTAGTGCAATAGTGCTTGTAGGAAAGTGCTCCCATACTCGTTCTGCATCATTAGTTCAAGAACACACATCACAAGTTTTCACATGACCCGCCAACCTTACCAAACCCAACACTCGTTATAAGCTATCATCGTAGACCATTTTACAAGTTTTGGTGCCATGCGAGATTACTAGAACTACAATACCATAGTGAGACACTTAAGGCTAATGTTACTTTCTTCTTCTTTCCCTTGTCTTCTACATTATACCTATGAACCTATCTAACAGGCAAGACCAGTATTCTTTAACCACTCTTTAATCCACCAAACCCTAGTTTTCATCCTATAACCCTAATAACTCCGAACGACTCTACCATCATAACCTTTGAACCAATGTCCCAGTAAAAACAGCAAGCTAAACCATTTCTTTCAGACCAGAAGCAGCCTTAAACCTCCAACAATTTGATCCTATATTACCTAAAACATAGTGTTAAGTAGTAAGGGTTAATATATTTATATATATTATAGTACGTGATATTATGTGGGTATGCCTACAGTAACGATTGTAATTCTTTTTTTCATATTAAATATAGGTGTAGGTCTCATTTGGTGAGATACATTCTTCCCTATAATCCCTTTTATTATAACATGGTATCAAAGCCATGAAACCCTAACCCTAGCCTCTCAAAACCCTAGCTGCCACCTGCAAAACAACAAGTACCGCCGACCATCTGAACTCTAACCAGCCACCACCTACTCGTCTGAATCCTAAACCCACCGCCGACCATCGTCAGCCTCCTTAAACCCACCGGCGACCATCGTCGGCTTCCCTAAGACCAACGCCAACCATCGTCTAAAACCCTAAACCCGTCGCCGACCCTCGCATGGCTCTCTAAACCTCACGTCGACTCTCGTTGGAACTCCAGAACTCCTCGCCGACCATTGTCGGCAACCCAGAAACCTTCACCGACCTCTGTCGACATATTAAATCCAGAAACCCTTGACGCCGACCTTTGATAGCCCCTCTAGACTGGTTATCTGCTCCACCCGAGTACAGTAAGGCCCCTAGGGCTTTAAGCCGACCAAATAGGCCTCGCCGGAGACTCGCCGGACTTCGTTGGCTCTTCCAAATCAGTTTGCTTCTCCCTCACTTCTCTTGAGACAAATGGTGAGCATGATGCTAGATTAAGGATGCTATGAGGGTTTAGTTTGGTTCAGTTCTCTATCTCTTACGCGTGTGGATTGAGACTTGGTTGTGTGATATTTTTTGATTCCTTGATTGGTGTACAAGGATGTCAGAGGATTCTGTGACCCGCAAATCCAATGTTGAAGCTGGTCGGCAACGTACCACAGAGGTGTTTTCCTCATCCACATGGTTGGTAAATCGACGACTTGATGGTGCCAACAGTTATGCATTATGGAATAAAAGTATTTTGAAGTCGCTTCAGGGAATGGAGCTCGATTCCAACTTATTTGATGATCCTCCATCTCAGACCTTAGCAACCTTTCAGACTTGGACTCGGGACGACACCCGGATATTCAGTCAGCTACTCAATTCAATAGAACCTTCCGTTCAAGCCTTGATGGCTAACACTGATACCGTACGAGAGATCTGGTACTCATTGGAGTCAATTTATTCATCCACCAATGACCTTTCCCGTTTATATGACGTTACGAAAGGCTTCTTTCAGTCTCAGCAATCTGAAAAGCCGCTTCAGGATCATTTTCTGCAATTTAAGGTTTTGGCAGACGAGTTTGACCGGCTCCTTCCATTCACAAATCAGTTGTCCCAGTTTCAGCAACAAAGATAACAACTACTGGTGGTGTGCTTCTTGACCAGTTTGGATTCCGAGTTCGACTCGGCGCGTTCTGAGATCCTTGTCGGGGCAGATATTCCTACTCTTTTCGAGACATTCCGACGCTTAAGTCGAGTATCTCGTCGAGATGACTCTCATGGCCCTACTGCATCCCCTGTTGAGGCATCTGGCCAATCTGCTCCAGTAGGTATTCATGGCAACCACAGCAGTCGAGGCCGCGATCGTGGTAGTGGTAGGTCTGGTCGTGAAGAGGGTCGTGATGGTGGTCGCGAGACTCGTACGTGTCATTATTGCGGGATTAGGGGACACATTCGTAGTGAGTGCTACAAACTTCATGGAAAGCCCCCACTGGTGGCCAATGCCGCATCCAATTTCAGCCAGCCAGACTATATCCAATCGAGTCCTCAGGGAGCATCCAGCTCAGCCAGACGAGTTGTGGAGATAACTGCAACAGAGTATGATCAGTACATGTATAGACAAACTGGACAGAATGCGAGTTCGTCTGAGGTACTAGCAGCCACATTTGCAAGTAATCCTACTGCATGTGTGGCTACCCCCCACACTTGGGTTATAGATTCTGGCGCTTCTGCTCACATGGCTAGATCATCAGGTATTTTCTCTGATTATAAGCCTACCCCTGGTCATGCAGTGTCTTGGTGGTTAATGGATCTTTCCTAACTGTCAAGGGTTGCGGTGTGGCGACACCAACTTCTGCTCTCTCTTTATAAATGTCTTGCATACGCCTGATAACCCCTTTAATTTACTATCCATCAATCAAATTACCTTTGATTTGGGTTGTTCAGTGACATTCTTTCCTGATTCTTGTATTTTTCAAGACCTTTCGACGAAGAGGACTATCAGTAGAGGACGGGTCTCTGGGGGGTTGTACCTGCTGGATGCTACTCCTGCTCAAGCATATTCAGGCATATCATCTTCTGCTCTTGATATTCACTGTCACGCTCCAAAACTCGAGTCACATGAAAATCCACCAAACACCAGTTTTATAAAAATAAGTTTTCATACATTCAAATCCACCTATTGAAATCAAATGAAAACCCAACATGCATCTCTCATAAACAGTAAATATCCTGTATATCATGCATAAGTATATTGCCCTGAGGCGTACAAACGTGCCTTCAAACAGGCATACAAAAAGAAAAACTAGTAAAGTCTTCCACCACCACAGGCACCACTAGATCAACTCATCGTGATCATCAACCTCCAAACCTGAAAATGATTTTACAGCAAAATTTCACACCGTGAGCCGAAACCCAGAAGAAACAGACCATAAAACTGTAAAGCAAGATATGCAATCATATGGTGGAAGCTAACTCAACCACAAGTAAAACCAGGCATTATAACTAATGCAAACAACAATTAAAGAAAACTGTAATCAAAACGTTGTTTTCCACTTGAATCACATAACCGAGAAAAGAGAAAATGAATCATATGTACCGACTCCGTCACAAAGGGATAGAGGTAACAACTATAGATTCATGCCCCTTACCCAATCCCTATATATCATAGGACCGGTTAGGTAATGGCAAGTTCTATACGGAGCACCACAACGTAAAGGCTTAGTTTACAGGTTCAACAACCCGAGGGAACAAAGCACCCAACCATCTTCTTTATGGGAACTACCCCAAAGGAACAAAAGGTACCTACTCTGCGCACGTTTTCGGACTTCCACCGAGGGCAACTTGTGCCAAATACCCGCTATCCCGGTACATCTAGAGAATCATTTTACAAAACCAAAACGTTTTCACATTTACACAAAGATCCATCCATCAACATGGAGATCAAACAAACACATAGATCCATCTATTAACATGGAGATCAACAGGCATCTAAAAACACACTTTCATCAAACGTTTTCAAGGTTGAGCTCCAACCCCAAGGGTCAGCTCCAAACCCCCAAAAGAAAACATATTTTCCAAAGTTTTCGTAAAAACTCCTTTTGCAAATCATTCCTTTCTCCAAAATAACCACCAAACCATCCAAGCAACCACCAAACGCTCACACAGGACCCCAGTCGACTGGGCCCAAGCCCCCAGTCGACTGAAAAACTCTCAGAAAAAAGAGAATCAAAACAGAAGCAATTTCAGTCGACTGAACTCCCAAAATGATGATCCAGTCGACTGAACTCCCAAAATGATGATCCAGTCGACTGATCTCATGATCCAGTCGACTGATCCTGCCCAGAAAATGTTTTAAGCTACGGTTTTTGCCTCCAAGCCTCAAATCAAGCCTCCAAACACCCATCAAACACCCTCGGACATCCACACGCCCACGCCTTACACTAAAACCTCGAAAAGAAACTCTCAAAACACATTTTATCCACCGAAAATGACAAAAAATGGTTTTAAGCTAAAAACCCGATTTATCAAAACATAAATCACTTTTTTCATACGTTTTTAAACGGTAAAACAGCATATAATTACATATAGCACCCTTATATATCTATACAGTCTAGAATTCTATCTCGATGAGTTAACAACTCAACGCCTCGATCCACGTGCAAAATTGAGTTTCGTCGGAATAAAATTCCATCCGGATGGATGCGTAGAGCACGATGCCTATAACAAGGATCGGCTGTTGGTCCGTCAAAAACCAAGCCCGGGCCCCTAAAAAGTTAGAGAGAAGGTAGAAAGAAAAAGAAAAAAACTTGGTCGTTAAGTTTTGAAAATATCTTTTGAAAATATCTAACTCCAGATATTTATAGACCTCCAAAATATCTTTTTTTTTTTGAATTTTTGAAATTCGCACCGTAACTCTCAGGACCAACCCTGCATGCTTATTTAAACCAAAACATGCATCAAAACGCATATAAGCATATTAAAGCGAAAACGCCAAAACGTGTTGAAAAACACCGAATATGCATATATATCAAAATGAAACGATACAGGGTTTCACATTCACTGTCGTGTTGGGCATCCCAGTTTACAGAATCTCAAAATACTTTACCCTAGTTTAAAGTCTGTGTCGACTATTGAGTGTAAATCATGTCGTTTTGCTAATCACCTGTGTGCGCCTTTCTCTTCTCGTGTCAATAAAAGAGTTTCAGCTCCGTTTCAGTTAGTTCATTCCGATGTCTAGGGACCTAGTCCGGTCACCTCTTTATTTGATTTTCGCTACTTTGTGAGTTTTGTTAATGATTACTCTTGCACCACATTTCTCTATTTAATAAAGCATAAATCTGAGATTTTGTCTGTGTTTATCCAAATTTGCATGACTATACAAAATCAATTTGGCACTTGTGTTAAAATATTGCGGAGTGATAATGGGGGAGAGTATTTGTCTACTGCTATGAGGGAATTCTTGATAAGTCGTGATATTTCTCATAAAAGGTCGTGTCTCGATACTCCCAAACAAAATGGGATAGCTGAACGAAAAAATAGACGTGTTAGAAACAGCCCGGGCTCTATTGTATCATATGCACGTGCCTCATCAATTTTGGAGTGAGGCAGTTCTTACGGCGTGCTATCTCATTAATCGCATGTCGTCCACTGTATTAGGTGGTATTTCTGCTATATCTGTACTAACTCCTATGACGCCTCTACACTCCTTGCCACTTAAAATCTTTGGTTACATATGCTATGTGCGCGACACCAGACCACAGGTTACCAAACTTGATCCTCGTTCCCTCAAATGTGTGTTCCTTGGCTATCCTCAGTATCAAAAAGGAGATCGGTGTTATTGTCCTGCCCTCCGTCGAATTGTTGTATCTCGGGACGTCACCTTTCTTGAGACAATCCCTTTCTATTCACCATCTTCTTCCAATCCATCTACCGATCGCGAGTCATCTCCCCCTCCTTTGTTTGCTGATTTTATGCTTTCTCGGGTTACCACTGATATTCCTGCTACATCTCCTGAGCCGCTCTCAATGCCGCCTCCTGCACCTTCACTTCCAAGTGATCCGACCCCTACTGAGTCAGTCCTCTTGTTGGCTGATCCGCTAGCAAGTGAACCCTCTATTGCTGCCCGTCGCCCATATCGCCGATGTCGGGATCACCTTAGGTATGTTGAGTCTTATAAGGGGTTGTCAGCTTCCTTACAAGCCTTTATTTCTGCACTGGATACTACTGCTATTCCAGGAAGTGTTTCAGAGGCTCACTCTCATCCTGGTTGGCGATCAGCTATGTTAGAGGAAATGTCCGCCTTGGAGCTTAATGGTACTTGGGAGCTTGTTCCTCTTCCTGCCGAGAAGCAGACCGTTGGTTGCAAATAGGTCTATACAGTGAAAGTGAATCCTGATGGTTCTTTAGCTCGTTTAAAAATGCGCCTTGTTGCGAAGGGATATACTAAGACGTATAACATTGACTACTTTGAGACTTTCTCTCCGGTCTCCAAGAAGACCTCCATTCGGTTACTCCTCTCTCTCGCTGCCACCAAGAACTGGCCCCTGTATTAGCTGGATGTCAAGAATACCTTCCTCCACGTCAACTTTTAGGAAGAAGTTTATATGGAGCAACGTCCCTGGTTTGTTGCTCAGGGGGGTCTGGCCTTGTGTGTCGACTTCGTCGGTCCTTATACGGTCTAAAACAATCTCCTCAAGCCTAGTTTGGGAGATTCAGTATGGTGGTACAACAATTTGGACTACGACAGTCAGGCAAAGATCATACAGTGTTCTTTCATCGAACTAATGCAGGATGTATTCTTCTAGTTGTCTATGTTGATGATATTGTTATTACTGGTAATGATCATGTTGGGATTGGCAACCTAAAGACTTTCTTGTAGTCACAATTTCAAACAAAGGATCTTAGATACTTGCGATATTTTCTGAGAGTCGAGGTAGCTAGAGGTAAGCATAGGATCTTTATTTCTCAAAGGAAATATGTGATTGATATTCTACGTGATGCCGATTTACTGAATGCAAAAAGTGTGGAGTCTCCGATGGATCCAAGTATGAAGCTTCTTCCTGGTGAAGGTGATGTGTTTCCT
>JAOTRH010230613.1:0-10190 GCA_034768845.1 Heliamphora exappendiculata
CTCTTTCATGAGGTTGTAGAGTCTTCTATCAATCTTTAACCAAACATACTAAATTAATTTTCAAAATGGTAGCATCGGGTCATAATCTGGATGAAGTTGTCCAAAGTACATAACCTTATTCCGAAGGTTGATAAACTCCGTACAAGAATCTTGAAACAAAGACAGTAGAGAAGTCGTCGTTAAGAATTGGAAAAATACAACAACTGTTAAAAATCAAAGTAATGTCAAAAAATTGAGTCAGCTGATATCGAACACTACAAACCGATACAATGGTAATTATTGATACAGGAGGTTTTATATCCCGTTACGTATCGCCGACCATAGAAAGAAACACCAATCCCTTACTGGGTTTCAGAATTCATCAAGAACCCATTTGAAGCCCCAAGAGAATTCACCTAGTTGCTTCTCTGATCTCTCTGTCCGAAACTATTCTGAGATTCTGGGTTTCGTTCAGATTTTATTCTTGAGAGAGAGAGAGCAGCTGGTTCTCCATGCACTGCCACCCCAATACAGATTTTGCTAGGGTTGCGAGAGTAAGTTTTTCTACCAATGACCCTTGGAAACGAACGGAGGAAGCCAATGTGGCAGTGGTCGGTGGAAACGAACTCCTCTGTGGTTGTGGCTGTGGCAGTGGTCGATGGAGGCGGCGGCGGCGGCGTGCAGAAGAGGAGAAGGAGAGGGAGTCGTGATTTTGCTAGGTTGTGAGAGAGTTGCTCTGTATCGATCGGGACTGGTGGAAGAAATTTTAATAAACCCAAGCCGTGCGTGAGTGATTTGAAATTATCTAGAAGAACAACCAATCTGGGTTGTATTAACAATCGAGATCTAAATTTATCCCAAAAAAAAATTCCCGCTTAAATTTTTTGGGAACAAAAAATTTCGATTTTTATATAACCGAGATCTAAAGTAATTTAACAAATCGGACCATCTCGCTTGTTAAATAAACCGAGATTACAAAGTATTTATAAAGCATCTCAATTTTAAAATAGCCGAGATGTAAAGTTATAATTAAAAAAATACTATCTCGGTTATTGAATAAACCGATATTAAAAGATTTTTTTATTTTTTAAAATTATATTTTACAAAAAATTGAGATTTTTTTATTTTTCTAAGCGAGATCGTTAATTATTATTATAGTAATGTATAGATTATTCATACAAAAAATTAAATTTATTAGATATGATTAAGTATCTTCACAAATGAAATTTGTGTTAAAAAAATAATTGATAAACTGACGTCACCTTTTAACACGATTGTGATTTGTTAAGATATTTAATAATAATCAATTACCTTAATTTTTTATTTTAACACGATTGTGATTTGTTAAGAAATTTAACAATAATTAATTAACTTAATTTCTTATTTGAATGATCTATGCACTCAAAATTATAAGGAATAGTTTAAATTATCACAGTGAGTTTATTCTGGATGCCAAAGGATCCAACTAGACTAATCCAGTCTCCAAGAAAACGGGAGGGAAGTTGGATCCAAAATTTATATCTCGTAATAACTCACAATTTATAGACTATTAATTCTTGACACCGTGTTGCAACTTTTATAATGTGCAATGGAATTCTCCATTGCCTTTTAAAAGTGGAATGGATCCAAATCATTCGAGCCTAAGGGACTATTAGAGATTAAAAGAGGGATATAGTAAAAAAGTTTAATTAACTTTTCTAATCATTTGTCATATTGTTAAACTTTAGTAGTTTGTACAATATTACTTATACATTGACAATTACAGCTTCGGTCTATTACATAATTACAAAACTAATTACAAGAATTTAACTAACCGCGAGATATCTCTCTTGAATTTTTCTTTTCTATGGTGCTTTCTTCAACATGAAAGAATTAAAAAACAATAATCTCAAAAAGGAAAAAAATTGTTATTAAAATTAAAGTATTAACCACCAACTTATTTAAGAGATTAAAGTGTTAGAAGAAAAAATAAGTTTATTTATTTTTTACAAGCAATGATATACCAACAAAATTTGTAATATAAGATTATCCAGTAAAAACTTAAGACATTTTTATTAATACTAAGACCTATCTTTTCTAGCAAAGTCATGCCACGTATCACATGTGCATAAACACGTATGCTACTTAGCCTCTATTTGGCTTAATAGAAATCAATTGCAAGTAGTAATGTCAAAGAAAGTAGAATCATTATAGAAAACTATTGATTATGAACAGAGAGGGTGAATCACGTATACTCAAGAAAAGGGTGCATGACGAGGCGACTTGTAGACCTTCACGATGTTCAAAAATTCGAGCTAACGTGAAAATTATTGCGTTGGTATCTCATATTTCTAAGCAGTTCAATCAAGGAAGTCCGCTTGAGCGGACCATAGACTGCTTAAGCGGTCCGTAGTAGGAATGCGTTTTATTGTGGTGACTAAGACTATGGCCGTCATATGATTGGACCTAGTTTTGGATTTACATAAAATGGGTTATAATAGAAACCCTTGTACAATTAAAATACAATATGAAGATACACTAGAGAGGTTCAAGTTAAGACCAAAAAGTATAAAAAGAGATTCAGATACACTAGAGTAAGACTCAAATTTAGAAATTAAAGAGTGTAGAGCTAATTCTTATAATCATTGTTGACAATAGTGGATTATTCATTTAGTTTGTTCTCTTGTGAAAGTAAGCAGTCAGCTGAACTACGTATATTTTGTATTTTTTTTGATATTCTTATTTTATTTTTATTTGTTTTGAGTAAATTGAAACCTACATTCTTTTTTAGGGGATATGTGTTTTAAAAATCCCAACAAAATTCTGTAGTGTCCGAAAAACAACCATCAATAATGTTTTTTTTTTGTTGAAAAAACAACGAGGAGACAAGTTAGTAAAGAGTTAAAGATTGGTAGTTACCGAGTGCAATCTGACATGCTTATGGTTCGATAAGTTAATGAACGGAATTAAATGCTCCATCTGGTTATGCCTCTGGTGCCTGCAGTATTCTATTCCTCACGCCAAAGAACTTTTGTTTTTCTTTTTCCGTCATTTCTTTTTCTTCTGGGCAATCGATCTGTCTCTATCAAAACCCACCCTCTTAATTTCCTTTTTACAGTACTCTTTGAGCTCGTTCGACGATTGATGTAGATTGAATGAGAATGAGATTAGAAATGACGTGTAATTAGTTTTTTTTTATTTAATTTGGATAGAATAATATAATAGATTATACAAAATTCATATTAATTTCGGGTGAAATTATATAATATGAGAAAGGATTATATTTTTTAATTTTTAAAATTACCCTTGTAGTAGAAAAACTAATAAATATGTATTTTAATTTTTAAATAATCTAATAAGTTAAAATTTTTAAAAACTAAGTTAAATAAGATATTAAGTTAATTTTTATGTTATTTATTTTCAACTTTTTATTTTTTAAAAAATTATTAAATTCACTTATTGGAACGTTTTAAAAATTAGAATTTTATAATTAAGAATTAAAAAAATAATATCATAAAAAACGGAAGAAATGAAAAAAAATAAAAAAGGGAAGAGGCGTAAATAACAAAGTAAAAAAAAAATAGAGGAATGAAAACTTGAGAAAAATAAAAAATTCATAAGTAGAAGACGGAAGAGAAGTTTAAGTTTTCAGAAAATGTTGTGAGAATAATTGTCCAATCCTTAAGCTATAATTGGTATCAAACAATGCCTTTAAGACTTGCTTAATCCTAGCTACAATCACTTTAGTCATTTTAATCTCCGAAGATAATTGAATGATGAGAAAAGCGATACCTATGTTTCCAGTTAACCTTATATATGCGTCGATCCATCATTATTTAGTAGTTTCAAAATATAATTAATTTTGCATTCTGATTGTTGAATAGTGTTCTCAGGTCATGAGTTGCCATTTCTCTTAAAATGAATTGGCGTTAAGAGAACTTGATTATGTTAGGTGTACATCTTCTATTCTATGTACTTATATAATTAGAATTTATTTACATGTATTTAGTTTAGGTTAGAGTCATAAATTCACAAGTAATTTAATATGCGTAATGTTTTAAAATTATTTGGGACTAAAGTTTAGAATTTTCTTATAAATAGAACTTTATAAATAAGACCTTATAACTATAGTTAATTTGTATGTAGAGTAAATTAAAGGGATAGAGATGTAAGAAGAGATGAAAAAATATCGAGGATACGAAAGTAACTTTTGAGTCGGTAAACGAAATTTGTTTTAAGGGGTCGGGTTATAGGTATTGGGTTTTTGGGTGTTTTTAATCTCCGTATTGTACATTTTATAGTTATAATGGATTATCTCTCTCACCCGTGAACGTAAGCAGGTTGTGCTGAATCATGTATATCCTCGTATGATATTTTTTTTGGTGTGTGCATGGATGTGTACTTCCGTTTGCATTCGAAAATTGTTGTTCAAATCTCAACAGACTTAAGTTTTTTATGGCATTCGACATCGCATTCACAGGCTACAACTCTTTGCAAAGAACGAAATTGTTGAATTCACCAAGAATCCCTCCCTCACAATGACGATCTCGCGATTCGAATCTATAACCTTCTAGCTCTACCATTAGTTGTCGGACCATGAGCTGTCATTTCTCTCAAAATTAATTGGCGTTAGGAGAACTTGATTCAAGTCTTTTATGGCATTCGATATCACACCCACATATTACAACTCTTTGCAGAGAGCGATATTATAGAATCCACCAACAAATAGTTCTAGAATTATTGACTAGTTTCGAAATAAATTCTATGGTAATGAAAATGTATCTTTCGATTTATTGAACGTCCAAAGAAGTTTAAAAGTTACTGCTTAGGCTCTGTTTGGTTTAGCATTTTTAATGGCTTTTTTTTTGTGTGGCTTTTTTTTTTGGTCTTTTATGAATTTTTTTGATTTTTTGAGCTAATGCTTTTATTTTTTCAATTCAACATGATAAAATAAATATAAAAGTATAGCTGTTTAAAAAAAGTTGAAAAAAATTCATTAAAGACAAAAAAATTCACTTCAAAAGCCACATAAAAGTCTTGAAGTGCATTTTTTTTTGTCTTATCTGAATTTTTTTATTTTTTTATTAATTTTTTTACTTTTTTGGTTTTTGTAATGAGAGAAATTTTAAAAATATCATCGTCTGAACAAATATAAAAAAAATTCACTAAAAGAAAAAAAAAACTACATATATATATATATACACACATAAACTATCCCATGCTGTGCCTTATTAATCCAGACTAATTCAAACTATCCTCTCTTAACTCTCGCTTAAGAATAAATTTTTATACAGGCTAGGAAATTTAATCTCCAAACCAATCACAGTGCATTTGCTTGCTTTCATACAATATTTGAAATATATTCCCTATTGGTGCTTATGCGTTTTAGATTATTATTAATTTAGATCTATATCAACCAAAATTGTAAAGGAGAAATTTCACTTTCATGGAAAAAAGAATGCAAATAATGATTTAATACTAGTGACCTCTTTTTTTATTATCAAACTGCCCCTTTTACCAATCTTTGGGGCGGCACCACATATACCTTAGGATATTCATTTGAATACGATTTAATTTTTTCTACATATATATAATTTTGTATAATAGCGATTCAAAGTCTTTTACATTCTACTCAAAACACTTGAATACCATGTCTAAAATGTGTAAGTAATATTTGCTGAGTGTTGATAAATGATATATGTAAATTTTTGTTGAGTATAAAGTGTATTTATTTTGTAACAAAAAAATATATTCTTATTTTCAATATGTACGATATGCTTGTAATTTGCAGGATGCCACCACATATATCTTTGCAAATATTAAGCTATTTTGCATTGTAATAGAAATACAAATTTAATAATTATTTTATCGGAACAAATATTGAGTTGCTTCTTTGTTTGTCTTCCTAAAATTCTTACCATTCAATTCTTATTTGCATTTGACCAAGGAAGATATATATATATATATATATATGTATGTGTGTGTGTGCGCGCGTGTATACTTACCAAGTTAGCATTAGTTTCATTAGTGGAGAGTACAATGGTGGAAAAAAATCATACTTTGTATATGAACAAAATAGATTTTTTTGGATTTGATACCACGTGGAAGTTCAAATGGCATTGTATCAATATTATTCTATGTCTCTATATGTCAAATAATACAAAATATTCAAAAACTTGTACATGGTATCAGAGTTATTTGAATTTTGCTTAATACAAAAAATCTATTTACAATCAATTGCTGTTTTGGTTGGGGGCAGTGAACCAAAGAACTTTTCGAATTTCTTTTTTAGAGAGAGAAAAAAAATTCTGGTGGGAAAGTTATTGACACTTTTTCACACTTTGTATGTAAATGTATATAAAGTGTTTCACTTAATTTCCTTTTGTGATATTTATCATGGACTTTTGGGATATGAGATCATCATCATATAAAGGGAAGCAGACTATTCAAAAATCTCACATCTCGTTTATGTCATTAAATAAAGAATTTAAAAAATCTAAATAATAAGGAAGAAGGAAATTAATGAAAGCTTGTTTGGGTTTTACTGGAAACTTGAGTAACTATTTTGGTAGTTTTGAAGTTTCATGAGCTATAATTTACATAGTACTTCTACTTATTTATGTAACAAAAAATACTCTACAGTAAATAATGTGACACCATTTTTTTAAGTGTACATCGCACATTTTTATTTGTTGAGAGTTCTACGTAGGTAATACCACATGATACTTTGGAAGTATCTTATAATTTTTTTTATTCTATATTATTTAGGTAGAATAGCAAAAATGTTATTTTTTTTAATTGAAAAATAAAAAAATATAATATATAAAAGAAGAAGAATAGCATCTAAAGGAAAAAAACTCATTTGGAAAGATACGTCAAACTTCCTCTGAGTACAAAAGACCAATCTATCTATTTTAGCAACTTAATGAAAGGTGTTTTTGTTTTGCTGTACAAAAAAAATACCTATTTTAGCTATTATACTTTTGGCCCAATAAATAATTAAATATAGTCAGTGATTTTGGTTAGCCAAACATTTAAAACATTATTTTTGATAATTGAGTGTTATAATTTTTAATTAAAAAAATAAAATATGAGTTTTAAACAAATAATGGGATAGAATTGAGAGTAAGTTAAAAAGTGTATTAAAAAAAGTGATAAGCTAAAATAGAAAGAAGCTTTTTAGCAAATTTTAAAGAGTTTGATAAAAATGCTCTAATTTGTATTTTTAAAATTATATTAAAAACCTATTAACTAATCTTCCTGTAATTTATAAAATTTATCTTTTCTTTCAACGTCAAGAATTGTTTTGCATCTATATCTCCTATGCAAATATATATGGAGTATTTTTAAAGTAATTTTTTTTTGTCTTCGATTGATCCCATAATTAATTTGTGAAATTTTGAAAATATCTATAAAGGGCAAATTTTCTTTTGAAATAAGAAAATTTCTGAAAAAGCCAATTTATCAAAACTAATACGTTTGGTCTATGAACGTATAACTCATAAATTTCTTTATAGAATGCCACTTGTTAAACAACTAAGTCAGTTCAAAGTTACTAAAAAATCTATATATGTATGCACCTACCAAATGTATATCAAAGAGTTCTAGATAAAAATTCTTGATAATTACAAATTGACGATCAGAGCCTCGACCCCGAGGAGAAGAGCTACGACCACAGCCACGGTTTGTTGATTGTGTAAAATGAGCTTGAGGACTCTCAGAGAAAGATGAGACCTAAAGCATGGAAGAGAACGTAACTTTGTGGCGAAACTAATCATTTAGCCATTTAGCATGTGTTTGGTCTAATTTTTTTTTTTTTTTTTTTTGTAATTTTTTTGACTTTTTGATTTTATTTTTAAAAATAAAATATAAAAAAAATGTGAAAATTAAAAGCCAATTGGTTACAGCTTATTTAGATACACTCATCTGAAGTTTAAATATGTTGTTATCTTATCAGTACATGTAATTTAATTTCTCTATAAATACAATAGCTTTCTCAAATATTATGATTGAGCGAAAACATTCCACATAATTAATTGTGAGAATTGAAACTCAATATGGTAATAGTGCCAGCTATGACGTCTAATGTCAATCCATCTTATTCTTATTCTTTAACTATTATGTCTTTTTCAACTATTTCTGCTTTTTAACCCGTTTCTCTAAATAATACTCATCACTTTATCTCTCTCAAGTTGACTTCCAAAAATTTTCTCCATGAAAAAACATAGCTATCACCACATCTTTGTAGCTAAAACCTTACTGATTTTATTGACAGAATTTTTTCGTATCCTCCTCCCACTACACTCCTTGATGGCGTTCTCATACCAAATCCTTCTCATTCTGCATGGATATTTTAGAATCAGCTCATTATGAGTCTTTTGATCTCGTCTCTTTCTGAGAAAATCTTACCTCTTACTATTGGTTTCACTATTTCTAATAAAATTTGAGATACACTTGAAACGTCTCTCGTATCTGTCTCTCAAACTAAAATTCTTCAACTTCATTGGAGTCTTCGAAGCCTTCAACAAAAGGCTCCTTTTGTTACATCTTTGTTTCTTGAATCCAAAATCATTGCTAATAAACTCAGCTGCTGGCAAGCCTCTTTCTCCGGCCAAATTCAACATTTATGCCTTCAAAACTTAATTTCCCTTTATCTCAAAAACTTATCATTTCATGTGATAATCTTAGTATTACATACTTGACGGCCAATCTCGTCTTTCATATAAGAACTAAACATGTCGAGATCGACTTTTATTTTATTTGTGATAAAGTGGCTCATAAGAAATTACAAGTTCTATTCATTTTGTCCAAAGATCAAATTGCAAATATTTTCACTAAGACATTGCTTTCTACGTTGTTTCAAAATTTACAAGATAAGTTGCAAATCCAATCTTTGAATTCTCCACCTTGAGAGGGGCTCTTGAGATATACTCATTTTGAAGTTCAAATATGTTATTATCTTGTGTGTACATGTAATCTGGTTTCTCTATAAATACAATAATTCTCTCAATTATTATGATTGAGAGAAAACATTCCACATAATTAATTGTGATAATTGAAACTCAATCGTGCCAACTGGGTTTAAAAGCTTTGAAAATATATATAACAGTTGAATTTAGAAGAAGGAATTGCCAACAACAGTGAGTTCATCAGCCAAAGTTTTGGCTTTATGAAGAACAGAAATTAGAGAACGATCTCTCTCTTGAAGCAATTGAGGGCTCTAGGAATGTTGAAGACCCTTGTTCGAGAGGCAAAGGCTGGAGAATTCCCAAGACTAATCCAAATTTCGCAAGAAATATTAAGGTCATTGGCAAATGCCTTGTCGGACGTGAATTTTGTTAATAATTAATATCCACCATATACGTAATGCTGTTATCTAACTCACCGAAATTACTAACCCGTAAAAAATTACATCATTTAATGAATCGAAATAGCGAACATTAAATATACGCGTTTAATAACTATTTTGGAATTACAAATATAAGAACTGATAATAACTATGATGTGAAAATTTATTTTATACAATCAGTATAAAATTAATTATTCAAATACGGTTCTGTTCAATACACACAAAATCTACTAGCATAATAAGTTGAAACTATCTCATTTTTCGTAGTCAAAACAGATCTACTAAAACATTGTACTACAATTCTACCAATAGTGTATCCAAATCTATCTAAGACTGTAAATTAAAATTTATATTTACAAAAATCAATAATGTAATCTTTTGTGTACAAGTCAAACTATAAACACCAAATTAACTACTATGTAGAATAAAAAACACCAATACATAATATTAAGTAAATAATAAAATACATGCATTACTCATACAAATTCTCATTAAAACGAAAAAATAAATTATATTAATAAATAAAATCAAATACCAAAATTTAAAACATGGTTTTAGTATACAATCTTAAGAGAAGCAACCAAAGAATCGAAAGAAGTCTCGATGAGAAAATGTGGAGATGAAATTGCTGAGAAGATTGCTTTGCCGATGTTGGAATCACCTATCAACGCTATCTTTAAGTAATTGTAGTTTCGATGAGGAGATGAGAAGACGAGAGTTTGGCTCAAAAAATAATAAAATATTAGTTAACGAGAGACAACAATCACTCTTCAAACTTGGCGAGTTACTCTTGTCGGGAGAATTTGCAACGCCGACATAAAATACATGCTCGGGGATCCAGAAAATACATCTTTATTAAACTTTCAACAATTTACAGAATCTG
>JAOTRH010230624.1:0-10189 GCA_034768845.1 Heliamphora exappendiculata
CAGACCTGTGGACAGCCCTGGTGCGTCAGAGTTTGTTTGATATGTTATTGGCAATTTTCCTTTCTGGTGCATTAGAAAAACGAATGCATAAACAAAGGAAAACGAAAAACTGCAGACTATGAAAGTAAGTGCTCACCATGCTTGCAACCAAGAGATCTTCAATTTCCTGGGGGGAATAATCAAGGTCACCGTATGACAATTCTGTTCCAGGCTTCCAGCCCCATATTGACTAGAATATGTGCCACACTGTTCCCTTGCGGTACATGAGCTGGCTGGGTTCAGAATGTAGTGAGACAGTTCGGTCCATATCCAGTGTGGGCATTAGAGCATTGCGTATCACTAATTATAATTTGATGTATGGACAATTCCCCATTATCTTTTTCATTCGCAACAAAATATTTTCTTTGTGCTTTAGTAATTATGATTTTACTTATGGACAATTTCCAAGTATCAGTAATTACAATTTTACGTATGGGCAATTCCTCAATATATGGTTCATTTGCAAGTTGCAACAAAATATTTTATTTCTGCTTTGGTAAAAAATAAAGAAGTAATTTTTGCTGGGCTTTCATCCTTCTTTTAGGTTCATTAGGATTCTTATTAGTTGGAACTTCTAGTTATCTTGGTACAAATTCGATATCTTCATTTTCGTCTCAACAAATCATTCTTTTTCTACAAGGGCTTACACGTTTGGATGAAGCAAGGGATTCATCTATGCCACAGTAAAGTTTGTAAGACCACAATTGATTTTGAAAGGGAATGAGCTGTAGCGCAGCGGTTTCTTTCTTTCATAATAAGACATGAACGATAATCCCTACCCTTGACAACTTACACGAGTGTACGTTTTGAGAATATGTTGTTATTATTATTGGGATATTTTTTCATTATTAGGATTGTGATAATATAATATTATTATTATTGGGATATTTACCCATTATTAGGATATTTTCCATTATTAAGATTGTTAGAATATACTCTTATTATTATTGAGATATTTACCTATTATTAGAATATTGTTTTCTAGTTAATCTTATTACTATTATTAATGTTTTCTATAGCCTATATATATGATGTATCCATTCATTATTATTCAAGCTTTTGTAATATAGTAATAATATATTCAGCTTTGTTATTATGGTATTAGAGCCAAACCCTAGCAAACCCAAGTTGCCGCCGTAGCAAATCCTCGCCGCCAACGCCATTGCAAATCGTCACCGTCAGCTGTTGCACTCGTACTTCTCTTCCTTGTTCTCGCAAACCCTAACAACACAGTTTCGCAAACCCTCCTTGTTCGTATAACATAAATCGCAAACCCTAGCCGACGACCTTGTTTGCCGAACCATCATTTTTCCGCCGTCGACTCCTGTCAGGCCCTTATTTGCCACCGCCGACCATCGACGAATCTTCCTTGAGGTTCGGTGACCCACACCGCACCTGTATCTCGTCTTCTCCTTTTCTCGCGCACTTCACGAACCTTAAAAATCCTAGCCGTCATCTTTTACAAATCGCAACCTTAATAGACGTTGCAGGCATCGTCACCTTCGACGAGCCTCGCCAAACAGCTCTTTTGCATCGGTGACCACCGACAACTCTCGTTGGGACTCCTTTTCATTGCGACTGGCCTTTGGATCTTGCATCTGTCCTCACCGCAACCTGATCCGGCAAGCACAGACTCGACAAGTCTTGTTAAGCCTCCAACCATCACTGACGACTTCGTCGGACACTTCGACCTACACCAGTGACCTCGTTAGACCTTTTTAGCACATTTGGTTTTGTGTCTGGCCTTCATTGTACCTTCTGTTACTTTGCATATTAGCATTTTACTTTTGCACAGCAGCTTTGATATTTTGATTGTATGAGAATTCTTAGCATCGGGCATGAGTTTTTGGATCCAAGAATTTGGATTCAATTTTTTACGAGTTTTGGCATGCTATTTGGGTTTTCTCGCCTTTCATTAGTGCTTCGATTTTTTTAGTGCAGTCTCTGTTTGAGCAGTTTCAGACCATGGAGGTATCCTTTGGATTCCAATCTCATGCTTATTCTATGATTACGTTCTCTTTGGTTTTGCTTAGCTCTTATTTTACTGGTATTTCCCCCACTATTTGGGTATTTGATTCCGGTTCTTCTTATCATATGACGTCTGATTTGTTCAGTCTTACCCATTGTACTTCCCCCTCTTCTCCAATCATTGTTTCTACTGTCAATGGTACTTCTACGCAGGTTGTTTCTATTGGCTCTATTATTCATTCTTCATCCTCTTCATTATCAATACCTAATGTCTTTTATGTGCCACAATTAACTATCAATTTGTTATCTATTAGTTAGCTTTTTGATTCTAGTTTTGACGTTGAGTTTTCTTCTTCTGGTTGTGTTGTTCAGGATCAGACGTCTAAGAAACAAGTTGGGAATGGACGTATAATTGGAGATTTATGTGTTGGAAAGTTTGCATCTCTAATTGGATTCCTCCTTTGCAGCTTTATCTTTTTTTTTTTTCTTTAGATTAGCATTACTCTCCTTTTTACCTTTGGCAGTCTAGGTTAGGTCATCTATCCAGTGAACGCCTAAAACAATTAGTTCAGTCTGGTTGCTTGGATAAAGTGTCTGCTAGTGACATTTTTGAATGTAGCAGTGGTAAACTAGCAAAAATGTCAACACTACCCTTTTCTCACAGCACTTCGACTCTCTACATCTCTTTTATCTCCTTTCTCTTTTGTTCATACTGATGTGTGGGGTCATTCTCCCATCGCAACAGAAGGCGGGCCGGTGTATTATGTTTCTTTTATTGATGATTATAGTCAGTTTTGTAGGGTGTATTTGATATCTCACAAATCAAATTTCTTTCGCATTTATTGCACATTTCACTTCATGGTTCACACTCAATTTTCTACAACTATCAAGATCCTTCGTTCTGATTTGGATGGAGAGTGTTTTCTTACCAAATTCACTGATATTTTAGCTGCATCTGGCACTATTCATCAATCTTCATGTTCTAACACTTTAACACAAAATGGTAAAGCTGAAAGAAAATATCGGCACATCCTTGACATAGCTCGCTCTCTTGTTCTTTCCTCTATTGAGAGCTGGTTGGGTGTCTAGTCTATCTTACTGTGACTCGTCCTGATATTGCGTATGCCGTTCATGTGGTGAGTTAATTTGTCTATGTTCCTCGTTCCGCTCATTGGGCAGCTCTGCTTCGCATTCTGTGTTATATTCGTGGTACTATTTCTCAGAGCCTATTCTTGTCTTCGTCTTCGTCTTCATCTTCAGCATTGACTCTTCAGGTTTATGCTGATGTTGATTGGGCTGGTGATATATCTGATCACAAGTCTACTACTGGCTTTTGTGTAGTTCTTGGTAACTTTCTCATTTTCTAGAAAATTA
Source organism: Heliamphora exappendiculata (assembly GCA_034768845.1). Lineage (NCBI taxonomy): Eukaryota > Viridiplantae > Streptophyta > Magnoliopsida > Ericales > Sarraceniaceae > Heliamphora > Heliamphora exappendiculata. The sequence goes on from JAOTRH010230624.1 coordinate 3,382, forward strand.
AAATATAGTCTGTCATTGCTCGTTCTACAGTTGAAGCTGAATATCATGCTATGGCTCATGCTACTGCTGAAATTGTTTGGCTCCAGTGGCTTCTGTTTGAAATGGATGTCTGTTCCGATTCTCCTACTTCACTTTATTGTGACAATACGATCGCTATTCAGATTGCCCATAATTTTGTGTTTCATGAGCGTACCAAGTATATTGAAATTGATTGTCACTTTGTCCGTTAACACCTTCATCTGGGCACTATTAGCCTCCCATTCGGCTCCTCCTCTTTGCAGCTTGCTGATTTTTTCACGAAGACACCATTGCTCGTTTTTGTTTTTTGTTACACAAATTCTCGCTACTCTCCGGACTCACATCATAAGTTTGAGAGGGGGTGTGAGAATATATTATTATTATTATTATTATTATTAGTGGGATATTTTTTCATTATTAGGATTGTAAGAATATACTATTATTATTATTGAGATATCTACCCATTATTAGAATCTTGTTTCCTAATTAGTCTTATTACCATTATTAGGGTTTGCTATAGCTTATGTATATGATGTATTCTTTCATTGTGATTCAAACTTTTGTAATATAGCAATAGTACTTTTAGCTTTATTATCATACATCCCCTAAAATAAATATATTAAAAAAAAAACGAGTCACACACTAAGCATTGCAATTATATCCAATTGTCTTAAATCTTTCCATGAGGCTTATGCAGCCATCAACTAGATTTCTATGGACAAAGTTTGAAGGGGGCCCCTCAATTAATTTAATTGCCATTTCAGAACCAGTTTCCAGTTACTTCCACCTCTGCCTGGTTGAGTCCTTGTTGTAGCACATAGCCTTCTCCATCTAGCCAGTATTTCAGCCTCTAGGCTCGACCAGGCTTCAAGTTCCCATAGAATCTAGCTACCCAGATTCCTTTGTCATCTCTGAAGGCTCTGCCAAAGCCTGCAATTCCTGGGCTCCCTTTGGAGCATCCATCATTATTCAGCTTGAGTTTACTTCCCACTAGGAAAGTCCACTAATAGGTCTGACTTGCCTACTGTTCCTAGGAATTTGAAAATGGAAAGGTTTAAGGATTTCTTTACTGTACGTTAGTACACTATAAACAATATTAAGGACTGCAATCTGTGTTTTCACAAAAAGGAAAAAGCTTCTTGAGGTCCAAAAACCAAAGTATAACAGCAAAGAGGATGTTCAAGTTACAAATGTTCCAATCAGTTCTTTTGAGATTGTCACTTATCCAAGCTCTGCGATTCTCAGATTTATCCGTGCTTGTGATCTGCAAGTTCAAAAAGGTAGACAAATCTCGACTTATGTCAATTTCTAAAGAGATGAGAAGTCCTCATGGGCATAGCTGCATCTAGGACAAATAGATTCATTAGTTAGTACTTAGTTCCTCATGACCCTTTCGGTTGGTGAGGAGTTTCCATGGAGTGTTCCACAATAATTCTTTCAGTTTCTGTTGAACTTTTAATCTCCAAACTCACTTCCAATTGTCTTCAAATTCATTGTTCTTTATTATGAAATTAGAAGTAGATCTGATAGAGAACATATCATTGGCGCTCAATGTCCAATAAGGGGTGGCAGTAGGATTGTTGAATTTAGCAACATGAGTGTTCAACTAATATCCTCAGTGGTGAGGACGTTGGGAAAATTAGACACGTTCCAATCTCTCTCCCTAGATAAGGAAGTGTTAAACTTCACAGGATAATTAATTTTGTTCACATGATGAACAACCAAAGGCTGAACAGTAGTCCACCAGTCATGCCAGAAGGAAAGGCAATTGTTGCATACTCTGTTTAATAGAGAATTGCTTGAGAGATCATACAAGCCAATTGGACAGTCCTTAATCCCGGCCACTTGAGGTCAACTACATACTAATCAACTCCATCCAAATTCCAAAGAGTTGAATCCTAAAGTAATGATTTAGGGTTACAGAAGAATAGAAAGAAGAAGAGAGAAAGAAAGAAAAAGAGAGAAAGACACAGAAGAATTATCACGAGAAAATAATGAGGCTTAATTTTAACTTCTACACTATACTAGTATTTATATAAGAGACACCAAGATAGTTACAAAAACAACCCTAACAAACATAAGTAATTATCTAACACTTCCCCTTAAGTTGGAACATAGAGGTCGAATATGCCCAGCTTGGAAAGAAGTTATTAGAAACTAGAAGCAGCTAACAGTTTGGTAAGAATATCACTCAATTGATTCTCTAAGCAAACATAGGGAGTGACAATTTGCTTCGTTATCATTAAGTCTCGAATAAAGTGGCAGTCAATCTCAATATGCTTAGTACGCTCATGGAACACAGGATTATTAGCAATAAATATGGCTGTTTATTATAACAAAACATTTCCATAGGATGAGAATACGTGATGCCAAAGTTCTGATGAAGAGAATGAACCCATAACATTTTAGAAGCAATATGAGCCATAGCATGATACTTTGCTTCAACACTGGAACGAGCAACAACATTCTATTTCTTACTACGTCAAGTGATAAGATCACCGCCAACAAAGTACAATAGCCATAATGGACTGCCTATCAAAGCAACTGGCAGCCCAATTAGCATCACTAAAGCTAATCAAGGAAAAATGATCAGATAGACGATATAAAAATCCACGCATTGGCAGATTCATATTTTTATCTTGGGGGAGCAAACAACTATGTAATGAGAAAATTCAAAACAAACATTTGAAAGGCGATATTAACTTCAAACAACACAAATTGTGTAAATATTATTCTCAAAGATTATAATAGAAGTATTTAGTCAAGTCGACTGCAAAAGATAATCAAATATAATTGGATCTATTCTTCTGCATTTACATCAATTTCAAAAAATAAAAGATAGAAACCATTATTCTACCTATTTACAAAAGTTGTGCTCGACGCTCCTTCATTATATAAAATGCATTTATAATTAAATCAGTATCAAACCCTCGAGCAATGTCTTTCTCAATGTAGGTGAGCAAATAACTAGTTAAAAAATCATCCCCCATCCTGTTGTGTAATCTAGTTTTCACAATCTTCATGGATGAAAATGCAAGTTCTGTTGTTGCCGTAGAAACTAGTAAAGTTAAAATAAGACGAATCAACTTATCAACAAGTGAATAAATGATTGAGTTTCTTGTTTTCACTGATACTTGGCATAACCCAGAAATTGTTAACAAGTTTTTAAATTTCACATGGTTGAGAATATCAAGCTCATAGTTTTGCAACTGAAATTTCAAATGCAATTTTTCTTGATCTGTGAAGTCATCTGGATTGCATTTGTCTACAAACTTGCAAATATCTTCCATATCAATAGATATATAGCTATCCCAAAGATCTAAAGCAGAATTAAGAACAAGCAATTCCATTACATCCTTATTAAATTAGTTATTCAATTTTTGCAATTGAGTATCACATGTGACTATAAAAATATCAACCCGAAAATGATGCTAAAAGGTAATGTAATCTCTACGAGCAGAACCTCGATTGGCGATGTAACGAGCACTTATATTAAGATTATCTATCTCATGCTTGCTACAACATAGTTTAACATCCTCCAATAAAGAAAGTCATCCATCAGCTCTATATTTTTGAAGTGTTTTTGTTGTAGAGATTAGAGGTATTGCATTTATTATATCTCTTGACTTGTGTTGCAAAGCTTGATAAAGATTATCGGTAATCTCCATAATATCTCTCATCAAATGTAAGATAAATGCAAACTCAAAAGATGTAATTACATCATGCACTCCATTTGCATTTGCACGTTAGGTGGAGGTGGCTCCATTATCAATGATATTACTTGAAACTGAGCAAGTTGTACAAGACATTTTTATTAAACTGCAAATAGATCCGAAGTGAGGACCCCAGCGAGTATCTCCAGCTTGTTTATGTGAGAATATATGGTGGGGATATCTTTCCATTATCAAGATAGTTAGAATATATGTAATTATTATTAATATGATTATTATTTAGTTTTCTAGTTTGTCTATTACTATTATTAGGATTTCTATAGTCTATAAATTTGATGGAATCCTTTATTGTAAATTAAGTCTTTAGGCTCAGTATGTAATAATATTAGTATTTATTTGCTTACATGGTATAAAAGCTGGGTTCCAAACCTTAATCCGTCAGCCATCGTTCCCTCCTGCGCTGTTGTTGTCTTCCACCTTGAAATCCGACACCCTAGCTCATAGCATCCTTCACAGTTGCAAAACCCTAATCCGTCAGCCACCCTTCCCTCCTGCGTTGTCGTCGTCTTCCAACTTGAAACCCGAAACCCTTGTTGAAAGTCGCAGTTGCAGCACCCTTCGCAGTTGCAGTCTTCTTCACAGTCGCCTGGTTCTTCTCCTTCTCCGATCGAAACCCTTGTTCAGACTTCACCAGACTCTTCCCCTTCACTGACAACTTCCAAAACCTTAGATCTGCACACCATTGGCTTTGGACGGTAACCCTTTGGGCTCGGAACCAACCTGCGACGATCTTTTCTAGCTTATCGGCGACCTCGCCGACCTTTGGCGACCTCTCCGACCTCTGGTGACCTCTCCGGCAACCTCGTAGACCTCCGGTGACTTCTTTGATCTTCAGCAACACCACCAGTAGCACTGTTTGGCACTATTTTCCACTGTTTGATAGTACTGGTTTTTCAACCTTTGGTACTGTTTGGCTCCTTGTTCTTCTTCCTTGTTTGGCTCCTTGTTCTTATTCCTTGTTTGGCTCCTGTTCTCCTTTGGCATTGTTTTGCTTCTGATCCTTATTTTTGGGTCTTATTTGGAATTAGCTTTGGAAATAGTTTTGGTACTACTGGATCTTGCCTTATGTAGTTGCTATTGCTAACGACAAATTGCAAGCTAGCAATATTCGCCTAAATGGGACCAACTATTCTTATTAGTTGAACGTCATGAAGAAGAATTTTCTCCTCGGCAAAGGGCGTTGGGGATACGTAACAGGTTCCACTGTTCGACCTACAAATTCCAAGGCTGAAGGTTATGCATCATCTATTGCACTCTGGGATATCGAGAATACGCAAGTACTCACTTGGTTGCACAATTTGTGGAGCCAAGTATTGGAATGAATTTTTTCAAATATACAACCGCCAAGCTGTGTGGGATTACCTTCAGAATATGTATCTCATTCCTGATTTTGCCAAACATTATGAGTTGAAAATGACTATTCGTAGCGCAAAATAAAATGATAAATCGATCCAAGAATTTTATAACGAGATGGCATCATATTGGTGTTAAGAATAATGGAAAGCCGTGCCAAACTGGTAGGCGAACAATCTTATTTATATTAAACACAGTAACACCATTACATCCATATACCCACACACACATAATTATAATTATAATAAGCTATCACTAATAATAACAATAATAAGAATAAATAAGCTACTACTAACACCCCCTCAAGCTGGAGCATATATATCAACCATGTCCAGCTTGTTACAGAAATACGAGACGCGTGGACCCGGTAATGCTCTGGTAAAAATATCTACAACCTGTTCACCTGTAGGAATAGACTCAAATGTAATAACTCATTTCTGATATTCGTCACGAATAAAATGACAGTCAACCTCAATATGTTTTGTCCTCTCATGAAATACTGGGTTTGTAGCAATATGAATAGCATATGTATTATCAACCCAGAGTTTGGCAGAATCACTAAGAGGGAAGTGTAATTCTGTAAAAAACTGCTGAAGCTACATAATCTCTGCAGTTGCTAATGCCATAGTTCGGTACTCTGCCTCAGCACTAGACCGGAAGATAACATTCTACTTCTTACTCTTCTAGAAAATCAAGTTGCCACCAACAAAAATAGAATAACCAGACGTGGATCTCCTGTCAAATGTGTATCTAGCTCAATCAGCATCTGAGTATCCTTCCATTCTCATATGTCCATGATCAAAAAACTGGATACCCTTACTCGGATTTGTGCAGATACCGAAGAATACGTAACACGGCTTGCCAATGAGGAACACGGGGATCAGATAAAAACTGACTTACTACACTCACTGGATAAGCAATGTCTGGACGAGTCATTGTAGTGAGATAATTAAGCTGGCCCACTGTCCGTCGATATTGCTTAGGGTCAAGTAGAATCACTCCTTTTGGCTCTAACTTAACAGTAGAATCCATAGGGGAGTCCACTCCTTTAGCATTCATATATCTTGCTCGCTCTAGAATGTCAAGAACATACTTCCGTTGAGAAATGAACACCCCTTCAGTATTCCTAGTTACTTCAGTGCCAAGAAAATATTGTAGTTCACCAAGATCTTTCATCTGAAACTTAGTTCCCAGGAATGATTTAAGTGCAACAATCCCTCCACTATCACTGCTAGTAATAACAATTTCATCCACATACACAACAAGTAATACGCAGCCAGCAGAGGTATGGCGAAAGAATACCGTGTGATCCTTCGCAGACTGCCGAAGGCCAAACTCTTGTGTAACTGAACTGAAACGGCCAAATCAGGCTCTGGGAGTTTGTTTCAAACCATACAATGAGCGCCTCAAACGACAGACTTGATTAGGAGACCCCCCATGAGCAACAAAACCAGGTGGTTGCTCCATATAAACCTCTTCCTCCAAATCACCATAAAGAAAGGCATTTTTCACATTAAATTGAAACAAAGGCCACTGATGGGATGCAACCAAAGACAACAACAACCGAACTGAGGCCATCTTGGCAACTGAGGAGAAGGTATCAAAATAGTCATGGCCATATGTTTGAGCATAGCCCTTGGCCACTAAACGGGCTTTTAACCTCTCAAGAGTGCCATCAGAATGAAGTTTGACAGTATATACCCACT
>JAOTRH010230635.1:0-10189 GCA_034768845.1 Heliamphora exappendiculata
AAACAATAAAGGAAATCAAATCAGAATAAAATCAATCTAATCAATCTAATATTCTAATCAATCTAATATTCCAACATAACTGTTAAAAAAACTGATTGTATCTAACAAATAGAATGAAAAACATAATATATATTGATGGTGTCCTCTTCTCGTCTGATCACAACGAGCAATCCACGGTACCTGAAAAGAATCAAAGACCTGTTAGAGAGGGCGCCAGAGGGTTTCCGGCGTGATCTCTCCGATGGGCAAGTCAGTTGGGTTTTCTTGGAGACGAAGACGCAGACAATCTTACAGTAATTTGTTAGAGAGAATATTTATAGATCTACCTTTCTGCTAGTGGAATACCTTTTATAACGAACCCTGACGATTCCTGCCATATGCGCCACGTGTAGTTTGTTATAACCGTAATATGATTACCTCATGTACTTGCTTGACACGCCGTGTAGAATACTCGCCCATACTGACCAGCCAGAGTGGGATTACACGTGTCTTACCGACCACGTTACCCTGGTCAGTCACAGAGGTGATCAGCCATAGCCTGACCAGGATTAGCCATTACCTGACCAGGGAGTTGCATTACTGACTGACCAGTCAGTCATGCCTTCACTTGTAGGTTTGGTACTTTGTGCCTATAACTTTTGTCATGGCTTTCTCAGGTTAAACCTTAGGGAAATCCAAGTTCACTCAATACGAGTTAACTTCGAGCCAGATCCAAATTCTTATATCCCCTTCAGTAGCCTCCTATTCCTGGTTATAATTCTTTACAATTGGCCGGGAATACCTGCCATTGAGTGGATCTGGTGAAGGTCATCCTTATCTTGGGACAATAAGAGCCCCCTTGGGCCGGCGCATTAATCATTAACTCCCTACAGCTATCAAAAGGAATTTTGGGGTTTCCCAAGAAACAATACAGTGTCGTGACAATTTCTAAGGAAAAGCATTAAAACCTTCCTGGCACGTTCGAAGTCACATGTAAACCCAGCCGCCGCCATATGTGCTTTCTTTTCTACTGTAGATTTACACATACGTGGATTGATCTGAGGCGTCCAAACTTTTAAACGCCTTTATCATCTTTTCGAACTGCTAGTAGTGTTCATTTTGCAAACTAAACATCCTTTGCACGAAGAAGATTTTCAAAAGAAAGTTTTTGAACCCTGTGGATTTCCATTGCTGCTTCTACCCTCCTTTGATTCCAGAATCAATTCCAGGTACCCTTCTCTTCCCTAAATCATCCCTAATTTCATTTTGAGTGTGTGCAATCAATCCATCATTCTATATTTCACCCAATTTTAGAGAAATCATTGAAACTTTAACTAGGGTTAGGACTTAAAATTGGGAATTACCCCTCCATTTAGTTCTTTTAAGCTCTTAAGAACTCTCGTTACTATCTTCGCACGTTTTCATGTCCGGAGGTAGGAAGAGGATCGTCTTATCTAGTGATTCTGACGAGGAAGTGCAATCTTCCTACCTTGAAGTTACACATAGCCGCTTAATCAACCCTTCGAATGGGAAGGGATCATCTTCCACCTCAGACGTCCTCTGGGAGGCAAGCTCCTCAAAACATTAGCATTCCCTGCCCTGAGCCCTTGAGTTCTGTGCCTTTGCATATTCCTATCCCATTTTTCTCCTTAAGGGACGAAAGCTCTTCCATTAAAGCTTCTGAGAAAGAACTCGTAGTTAGGCGTTCTCGCCGTTCTGTTCCTGCACCCTCGTCTCCTCCTTTACCTGCCCCTCCCCCTTTGAATGAAGCTGAACTTGCTTCATTGAAGGCTGCCGCCTCTGAGCATGCGCGCCAAGAGGCTCTTCGCCATCGTCCGCATGTAACCATTTGGCGTTTTCATTTTCCATTTAGCGCTGAAGGAATTCCCTCCACAATTGAGCCTCAATACTTGCGTCGACTCCGACTTCAATTCCAGATTCCCAACCTTGTAAATATGAGGGCCCCTGTCCAAGACGAAAGAGCCTGCTCAGACCTTTTGGACGAGATATGCATCTTTGAAGGAGCCCTTTAGGCATGTCTCCGGTTTCCCCTTCCTCCAGTAGCGAATGCGCTTCTTCACTTCCTGGGAATTGCTCCTGGTCAGCTGGTCCCTAATGCCTGGAGGATTCTTATCAGGAGCATGATACTGTGGCAAGTTGCCTTCGACGAACCCCATAGCTTGACTCTCCACGAACTCTTCTGGTGCTATAAGCCAGTAAAACAACTTTCTGGCTATGTTGGCCTTCAAGCCCGTGACAAACGGGGTCTAATTACTGGTCTGTCATCGGCAAACAAAGGTTGGAAGAACCGCTACTTCTTCATCTCCGGGAAAGGTTGGGAGTTCCAGCCTTGGGAAGATGTAGACGAGTCTACTCTTCGAGTGCGGAGGATCTGGGTTGATCTACCCAAAGATGGTCAGTATGCTTCGCTTCCTCCCATCCCTTCCCTCATTTTCTTCCCCTGGCTTCTTCATACCTTACACTCTCTTAGTGTGTATGTTTAGGTCGTGCGAGAAATCTTCACATCTCTGAGGAAGAGAAGGAAAGAGTTTAAGCTGCCCAATCCTATGAGGATAGAAGTTGGTCGACCCTAGTCACACCGGACAGTCTAAGTGAGTATCTCTTTAGCCCTAAACTTTCCTTTGCTGCCTTAATATTATTTTGTAATGAAGAGGCTAAAGAGGTTTCTAAGAGGAAAGGTGAATTTTCTAGTTTGTATCATGTAAGTCTATCTTCTGTTGTATGTCCGTGTATATGGCTGACCTGTCGACATTCTTGTGTGTAGGAAAAATGAGCCAAGTGGATAAAGAAGTCCAGAAGAAGCTGAAAGAGTTGAAAGTGCTGAAAGAGAAGAGAGCTGCTCAGGGCACGAGCAGTTCATCAACACCTCCTTTGAAGAGCCCCAAGACCTCTGTCTCTAAACACAAAACTTTGCCAAGAGACCTCGATGTATCTACCTTAAAGGAGTTTACTCCTGGAGGGACAACAACAAAAGCCACTCTGACGATTAGTGAGATGGCCGCCGAGAAGAGTTCATCCGACCTGCAGACGATATTAGACGAGCTGGATAGGATTCCCCTGGCTGATTGATACAAGGGGAAATAGACCATTACGTAAGCCCCTATTGTTCAGAAATCTACCATTGATGCTGCCTCGTTCTCTGTTTTTATTGAGGGGGATTCAGGATTGTAAATGATCGAGGGGTCCATACCCGTTGTTGATCCGGAGGCTATGCATGCCCTACCTGTGAATGCTGTAGCAGACCAATTTCATCAAGAAGCCGCGAAGGTCAGTTAACTGGTTTGAGTGTCTTATAGGCTTGATAACTTTAATTTTTTCTTACCATTTCCTTATTCTTCCTTCTCTTTTTTTTTTTTGTTTTTTTTTTTATAAAAAAAGGCAATTGCATCGGGACATCATTTTGTCCTGAGGATGTAGAAGTACTTTACATCCTTTCAAGCTTCTGAGAAAAAGTTGATCTCCACTAGTCAAGATATCATTGCTCTGAAAGAAGAGAATGCCTGCCTAAAGGAAAACCTTCAGAAAGCTAGATATCTGATTGAGAGCCTGAACTAAGCGAAGAAAGACACCCTGGTTGAGATTGGTATCCAGCAGGGCCACCTTCGTGATCTCCAGTCCAAGTACAACACCCTAGCTGAATCTGTTGCAGTTGAGAGGGCTTCTGCTGTGGAGGACTTCAAAAATTCTGAAGAGATGAAGGTGCTCGTAGCCAGTCAGATCGCAAAGCACATGGACTCCTTGGAGGTGAGAGTTCTAGTCGAGTAGTACGACAATGGATTTGAAGCTTTCCGTGCTTTGGCCCAGAGTGCCTTTCCTGGGTAGGACTTCTCCACAATGCTGGAGAGGAGATTCAGTCTGGCCATGCTGACCCTTAGACCATTCAATCATTGCTCCTTGTTTTTTAACATACTTCTATAAAACTTTGCCACTGCTTTTGAGATCTACTGATCATTATGATTTCCCAATCTTGAACATTTTTCTCTGGAACTTTGTTATTGTTTTTGAATGCTTTGAAATGTGAAGCATCCGTGGTTTGAAGGTGGTTGTTTTCCACACTTTGCTTGTATTACTTCCACTTTTAATTCTCATTGCTCTTGGTTATTTTGTTGTATACTTGTGCTTTGTTGGCTCATAATTATTTGTCCCCTTGTTGATTGTGGTGATCAATTACTTATATCATAGTTTGCACATTATCTTAGCTTTCAAATGCGAGCGCCTTGCAGTCATCCACTAGTCATCCTGTCGTTTGTTTTGTCTTAAAATACTTATGTGTAGACTCTTAGTACTAACAGCTGATCATCTTGTGATCGGATTAGGTCTTTGGCACTTAAGTCTAGAATCTCGTTGCTGACAGTTGACCATCTCGTGACCTGCCCAGACCTGCCCAGCCTCCTGACCCTTAGGTCCAGTGTCTCGTAGTCAGTGGTCGATCATCTTGTGATCTGCTTAGCCCTCTGACCCTAGATCTAATCTTTCGTAGTCGATAGCTAATCATCCTGTGATATGCTCAGCCTTCTGACCCTTAGGTTTAGGCTTTCGCAGTCGATAGCTGATCATCTTGTGATATGCTCAGCCCTCTGACCCTTGGGTTGAGGCTTCCCCTTGTTGATAGCTGATCATCTTGTGATCTGCTCAGCCCTCTGACCCTTAGGTCCAGGCTTCCCTTGTCGATTGCTGATCATCTTGTGATCTACTCAGCCCTCTGACCCTTAGGTCCAAGCTTTCTTTGTCGATAGTTGATCATCTTGTTATCAACTCAACCCTTTGACCCTTAGGTCCAGGCTTGCCTTGTCGATTGCTGATCATCTTGTGATCTGCTCAGCCCTCTGACCCTTAGGTCCAGGCTTTCCGTGTCGATAGCTGATCATCTTGTGATTTGCTCAACTTATTTATGTTCTAGATACACAATTAACCTTAATAACATTATGGTATAAGAAATGAAGGTCTGATATTTATTCAAAAATGGAGTGTATCCATACAATTCTCATTTAATCAAAAGTTGCTATTTAGTTCTCACCTGTTTACAAAATTTTATTACATCTTATGGATAGTACCTCTTCAAGTGTTCGGCATTCGATGGATGGGCTAGCTCCTTTCCCTCCATTGTCTGTAGTTTGTAAGTTCTTTCGCCGCACCTAAGCTTCATGATGTAGGGTCCTTCCCAATTAGCTCCCAATTTCCCCTCTGCTGGGTTCTTGGTGTTCAGTAATGCCCTTTTGAGCACCAGATTGCCCGGGCTAAACTTCCTCTCCTTTACATGAGAGTTGTAGTATTTCCTCGCTTGTTCTTGGTATATTGTTGTTCTTGCGGCTGCCCTATCCCTGACCTCTTCAAGAAAGTCGAGTTGTGCTCTGAGCTCCTGGTCATTCGTATCTGCGTTGAAATATCCTGCCCTAGTACTGGTCAGACCGAGCTCTACTGGAATTACTGTCTCGTGTCCGAATGTGAGGGTGTACGGGGTTTCCCCTGTTGGTGTTAGGACTGTGGTTCGATAAGCCCACAATATATTGGGAAGTTCCTCCAACCATAAGCCCTTTCAGCGATCTAACATGGTTTTGATGATCTTGAGCAGTGTTCTGTTTGTGACTTCTGCCTGACCATTGGATTGGGGGTGCGTCGGAGAGGCGAAGTGCAACTGTATACCAAGTTCTTCGCAAAATATCCTGAATTTGCGATTGTCAAATTGCTTGCCGTTGTCAGTGACCAGAGACCTAGGAATACCATATTGACATACAATAGTTTTCCACACAAATTGGGTGATGTTTGCCTTGGTAATCTTTGCCAGCAGCTCTGCTTCTACCCATTTAGTAAAATAATCGATTGCCACCAGCAGGAATTTCATTTGTCTCTTTGCTATCGGCAATAGGTCTACAAGGTCTATCCCCCACTATGCAAACGGCCATGGACTGGTCAGCACCATCATCCATGGACTGGTCAGCACCATCATCTCGGCAGGAGGTTGTCTGATCATATTCGCGAAACGTTGACACTTCTCGTATTTCCTTACGAACGTTTTTGCGTCTATCAACAAGGTTGGCCAGTAGTATCCTGCCCGGGCAATCTTGCCTGCTAATGACCTTGCTCCTGCGTGATTTTCACAGACTCTTTCATAGACTTCTCAGAGTATGTATTGGGCCTCTTCCTTGGATACGCACTGCTGATAGGGAGTCAAAATTTCCCTTCTGTAGAGTGTTCCATTCAGAATAATATATTTTACTGCTCTGAATTTTAGCTTCCTGGTCTCCTTTTTCTCTTCTAGGAGCTCCTCACTCTCCAAGTATCGCATGATCGGCTCTGCCCATAGTATGGTTCCAACCTCCATGACTCCTTCCTCATTACGTCCGTTGGTGATGCTAGGATGATCTGTAGTTTCCTTAATGACTCCTTCCTTTTCTATGAATACATCTGAGGACACTAGTTGTGCTAGCTAGTCAAGCCTCTTGGTTGCTTTCTCACGGTACCTGCAGGAGGGTTATCTGATAGAATTTCCTGAGCAACTCATCAATTAGTCTCTTGTATTCTTTGAGCCGGTTTTCCTTTACTTCGTATGCCTCTTGGGTTTGGTTCACTACCAACTGAGAATCTGTATTGATTAGAGCTCGGTCTGCCTCGCACGCTTTCACTACTCTGAGCCCCCATGGTAAAGCTTCGTATTTGGCTTCATTATTTGTCACCGGAAAGTTAAGTTGAATCGCATACTTAATCTGGTCTCCCTGTGGGGATTTGAGAATTAGTCCTATTCCTTCCACCTTTTTGCATGCTGAACCATCAATATTGAGTATCCACACATCCCCCTGGCCAGGTTGTGGGCCGTATGCTTAGTTCTGCTGCTCATATTCTTTTCCTTCCTTGGTCCTAGTCATCCCCGCTCGGCTTGGTATCCCTGGTGAATTCTACTACAAAGTCTGCCATGACCTACCCCTTTGTCGCTGTTCAGGGTCTGTATTCTATATCGAACTGGCTTAACTCTACCGCCCATTGCATCAACCTTCTTGAGGCTTCTGGCTTTTGCAGAACCTTTTTGAGCGGGTGATTAGTGAGAAGTACTATAGTGTGGGCTTGAAAATATGGTATGAGCTTCCTTAACATTACCACAAGGGCGAAAGCCAATTTCTCCATATTAGGGTACTTGCCCTTTGCTCCTCGAAAGGCTCTACTAGCGTAATACAACAGGCTTTGTAGCCCTTGATCTGTCCTGATTAGTGCCGAGCTCACTGCCGTTTCCGAAACTGCCAAATATAAGTAGAGTTCTTCATGCGGGATGAGGTTTGAGAGGAGTGGGGGTTTTGTTAAATACTCCTTCAAACTCAAGAAAGCTTGGTAGCATTCCTTTGACCAGACGAAGGCATTTTTAAGAGTCTTGAAGAATGGTAGGCACTTGTCCGTTGCTCTTGACACGAAACGATTCAGCGCTACTACTCTTCCTGCTAGTCTTTGTACATCTTTTACATTCCTAGGGGGTTTCATGTCCAGGATTGCTCTAATCTTGTCCGGGTTGACCTCTATTTCCCGTTGGCTGACCATGAACCCTAGAAACTTCCCAGACGAGACGCCGAAGGCACACTTGGCTGGGTTGAGCTTTATGCCGTATTGTTGAAGGACTGAACATACTTCTTCCAAATCATCCTGGTGCTGTTTAGCCTTTTTGCTCTTGACCAACATGTCATCTACATAGACCTCTACGTTCCGGCCAATCTGTTGCTCAAGCATCGAATTGACCAACTGTTGGTATGTAGCTCCAGCGTTTTTAAGCCCAAAAGGCATAACTCTATAACAAAATTGGCCGCAAGGAGTGATGAAAGCTGTCTTCTCTTGATCAGGTACATGCATCAGTATCTGGTTGTAACCAGAGATTGCGTCTATGAAACTTAATAACTCATGACTTGCAGTTGAGTCCACCAAAAGGTCGATTCGCGAGAGGGGGTAACTATCTTTGGGACAAGCTTTGTTGAGGTCAATGAAATCGACGCACATCCTCCACTTTCCGTTTCCTTTCTTGACTACCACCACATTGGCTAGCCAATCTGGGTACTTGATTTCTCTGATGAAGCCAGCAACTTTTTATCCAAAGATGAAGCCAGCAACTTTTAACTTGGATACTTCCTCCTGGATAGCCTCATTTCGTTGCTGAGCAAAAACCCTCTACTTTTGCTTGATTGGTTTGGACTTTGGGTTGACGTTCAAGCAATGGACCATGATGGCAGGGTCAATCCTAGACATGGTTTCGTGTGACTAGGTACAAACTTCCTTATGCTTTGATAGGAATTGGCTGAGCTGCTTCTTGAGCTCTTCAGGTTATTGGGCTCCTACTTTCAATATCCTCGTCTTGTCAGAATCATCTATAAGACTTTCTTCCAAATCCTCCACTGATTCTCCCCTGCGGATATCCTGTTCGTCCCGAACCTCCATCTCTTCAATGCTCAGAGCCTCCCTAGGTGTGTACTCCCGTAGGGAGGTGACATAACAATCCTGCGTTGACTTTTGGTCGCCTCGAGAATAGCCTATTCCCTAATCAGTGGGGAATTTAACCAATAGGTGATAATTAGAAGTTACTGTGCAAAACTGATAGAGTGTTGTTCGGCCCAATATGATACTGTACGTTGAGGGGCTATCGACGACCAAGAACGTCAAAAGCTTTGAAAGCTTTGAAAGCTTTATTCGGCTATCACCTATAGTGACAGGTAACTGAATTGAGCCCAGAGGATATACCTTATCCCCCGCGAAGCCAACTAGAGGGGAGATCATAGGCTGTAGCTTATTTCGACCAATGTTCATTTGGTCAAATGCATTGGCGAACAGGATATCTGCTGAATTGCCATTATCCACCAGGATTTGCCTGACCACGTGGTTGTTGACCAGCAGGCTGATTACCAAAGAATCATCGTGGGGTTGTTGGATGCCTTTACAACCCTCATCAGAAAACAAGATTGTAAATTTAGCTGAGTTAGGGCATTCCGGCCCCGGGGTCTTGGCCATAGACATCTTCTTGATCTTCTCGGAGCCTTTTCGAGTGAGCCTTCCTTGCTAATCTTGAGGTACCTTCTCCAGCCAAAGCTTCTGCAATTGTTCTAATTTCCAAATGTGGCTAATCACGCCGCTTGGGACTCTGGTTAGCACGTCGCTGGTCAGGCCGCTCGGGGTTCCTATCATAGGCTGGTTGCTCACGGGCTAGAAAACGATCAAGCTTTTTGTCTTTGATGAGCTTTTCCACTTCTTCCTTTAAGTCAAAACATTCCTCAGTATCGTGGCCGTGATCCTTGCCAAAATTGCTAATATATATTTAGTATTAAGATGTTAAGTATTAATAATAACCTGTGGGGATGCCCACAGTATTTATTGTAGGCTCTCATTTGCTTAGTAAATACGTGAGTATGTCTTACAATGAGATACACGCTTTCCCATAATCTTTCTCTTTTCTAACATGGTATTAGAGCCATGGAACCCTAGCTACCAAACCCTAACCTTCAGTCCCTTCAGTTCCTCCAGCCGCCGCCAGCCACAAACCCTAGTTTTTGTGTCGCAACCCTCGTCGAACCTCTGCCGACCCTCCGATTAGTAATCCAGCCACCGCCAGCCACAAACCCTAACCTTCGCGTCACGACCAGCCACAAACCCTAGCCGCCAACCACCGCCAACCCTTCCAAGCCCCTCGTTGACCCTCGTCGGACCTCCGCCGACCCTCGCGACCACCATCGACCCTCGCCGACCACCGTCGACCTCCGCCAGGCCTCCCTCGACCACAGCAAGCCTTCGCGACCTACCTCAGTCGCCGGAACAGCCTTCAAACCTCCTCGCAGACCACCGCCAGCCTCCACACCCTCTCGCCGGCCACTTGTCGGACCTCTGGCAGTTCCTTCTAGAGGATTTTTCTCTCTCTCTCTTTCCCTTACTGCATCTGTCTAGTCTATACAATGGGCTGTGGTATGCTGGTTTGATGATGCAGTGAGGGTTCCGCACAGTTTTCGGTCATTCTCCCGTGTGGATGTAACTTGTGCTCCGTGGTATTTTTTTGTTTTTGGTCTCCTTGTTGGTAGACAAGGATGTCAGAG
The DNA here is from genome assembly GCA_034768845.1 of Heliamphora exappendiculata. NCBI lineage: Eukaryota > Viridiplantae > Streptophyta > Magnoliopsida > Ericales > Sarraceniaceae > Heliamphora > Heliamphora exappendiculata. Next base: position 10,050 of record JAOTRH010230635.1, read on the forward strand.
GCTTTAGTGACCCGGGAACCTCAGGTTGAAGCTGGCCAGCAGCGTACCACAAAGGTTGTCTCGTCATCTACACGGTTAGTTGATCGGCGACTCGATGGCGCCAATGGGTATGCTCTATGGAAGAAGAGCGTCCTTAAGTC
>JAOTRH010230655.1:0-10188 GCA_034768845.1 Heliamphora exappendiculata
AAACAAGAGAAACTCTTCCATCCGGTTCCTCTGCCATTCTACTTCTGAGATATTGGCCTCGACCACTACTCTTAGTGAAGGGATTTCCACCTCAATGGGAAGTATGGCTTCCATCCCATACACTAGAGAGTATGGCATTGTTCCTGTTGAAGTTCGAATTGACGTTCGGTATCCCGAGAGTGCTAATGGTAGATGTTTTGGCCAATCTTTGTGTGAGTTGATTATCTTTTGTAGGATTTTTTTAATGTTCTTGTTTGCTGCTTCGACTGCTTCGTTGGTTTTCGGCCGATATGGTGAAGATTTGTGAGCCACTATTCGGTATTCTTTGAAAAGATCGAGGATCTCTTCTTGAAAATGTGAACCATTGTCTGAGATAATTTCAGGTGGGACCCCCTATCGGCGAATGATGTTTTGCTTGATAAATTTAGCAACATGGGAGGCCTTCAATATTGAGTAGGAAGCTTCTTTTACCAACTTGGTGAAATAATCAATGGCCACTAAGATAAACTCATGCCCATTGGATGCCTTCGGCGTTACTCTACTAATCACATCAATGTCCCATACTGAGAACGGCCATGGTGATATTAGGTTGTACAGCTGAGACGGGGGAATGTGCATAAGATTTGCGTGAATCTGACATTTATGACACCTCCTCACAAACTGGATACAATATGTCTCCATTGTCGTCCAAAAGTATCCCGGTCATAGGATTTTCTTGGCTAACATATTTCCGCTCATGTGTGGCCCACAGACTCCTACATGTATTTCTTTCATCAACTCTTGACCTGCTTCTGCGTTTACGCACAGCTTATTGACCCCAAAATATCCTCGTTTGTATAGTCTATCACCGAAAATGACAAACTACGCGGATAGTCGTCGTATTGCCCTTTTGTCCTTTTTGTTTGCAAACTTTGGATATTCTCCATTCTCTACGAAGTTCTGAATGTCAATGTACCATGGAAGTCCGTCAGTGCTTTCTTCAATAGCAGTTGTCATCTCATATGCTGGCTTTTTCTTCTACTCAATTATCAAATGTCTCATCCAACCTTCAGGTGGTATGTCAATCATGGATGCTAGGGTGGCTAGTGCATCGGCGAACTTGTTCTGCAGTCTTGGTACATGGGTGAAGATCACCGATTCAAAGTATGGTATCAACTTTTCTAGTTCTTGATGATAGAGAATCAAGGTTAAGTTCCTAACTTTTCATTCTCCTTTTGCTTGTGAAACTACTAGCACTGAGTCTCCGATGAATTCCAGCTTCCTTGCCCCTAGTTCTATGGCTACCTCCAGTCCAGCTAAACATGCTTCATACTCTGCCTGAATGTTGGTGACTTCAAAATTGAGTTTTAGAGACAACGGGACATGCGATTCATCGGGAGTGGCAAGAAAGACTCCTATTCCATAGCCATATTGATTGGATGCGCCATCTAAATATAGAGTCCACTTGGCTTCCTCGACTTTCATCAGTTGTTCATCGGGCAACTAGAACTCTGTATCTTCATCTCCTTCAACTGGTTGATCGGCCAAAAAATTTGCTACTGCTCTGCCTTTGACTAACTTCCGGGTAACATATTGGAGATCAAACTCAAATAATAATAGCAACCATCAGGCTAGCCTTCCTGTCAGTGCCGAATTTTTGAACAGATACTTCAACGGGTCTATCCGAGAGATGATGTTCACTGTGAAAAATAGCATGTAATGCCTCAGTTTTTGGGAAACCCAAACCAAAGCCCATCATGTTTTCTCCAGTGGTATTTATCGTATTTCCAACCCGATCATTTTCTTGCTTAAGTAGTAGACAGCCTTTTCAATTCCAGTTTCTTCTTCTTGTGCCATCATACATCCCATAGCTGATTCAGTCACTGACAGATAGAGAATCAGTAGCCTATCAGGTTTCGGAGAAGCTAGAACAGGTGGATTTTGTTGGTATCGTCATACGGCATTAAAGGCGTCTTGTCATTTCTAATCCCATTCAAACTCGACCCCTTTCTTCAGTAGACAGAAGAGCGGCTCGCATGTAGTTGTCAACTTTGCGGTGAATCGGCTTATAAACTGTATTTTACCCATAAAACCCCTAACTTCTGCTCGATCCTCGGAGAAGGCATTTCTAAAATTACTTTAATCTTTGAAGGATCAACTTCAATGCCCCATTGAGTGATCATAAATCCAAGCATCTTTCCACTAGTAACTCTGAAGGCATATTTCTACGGGTTGAGTCACATCTTGTACTTTCGAATCCTTTCAAAGAATTTTTGTAGTGCTACAATGTGGCCATCTCGATCTTTTGATTTGACTATCATATCGTCCGCATACACCTCGACCCCCTTATGTATCATGTCATACAGTAAAGTGGTGGCAGCTCTTTAATAGGTTGTCCCTACATTTTTCAAGCCGAACGGCATTACACGATAACAATAGGTGCCATAGGGCGTGGTGAATGTTGTCTTTTCTCTGTCCTTGGGATCCATTAGAATTTGGTTATATCCAGAGAAACCATCCATAAACGACAACAAGGCATGCCCCGCTGTACTATCTACCAAGACATCAATGTGTGGCAGTGGAAAATCGTCTTTCGGGCTGGCCTTGTTGATATCCCAAAAGTCTACGCAGACTCGAATACGACCATCCTTCTTCAGAACTAGTATTATATTGGTTACCCATTTTGAATACTCGGTCACCATTAGAAATCCAGCATCGATTTGTTTGGCAACCTCTTCTTTAATCTTCAGGGCCCATTCTGGCCGGATTCATCTAAACTTCTGTTTGACCGGTTTAGCATCAGAGTATAAGGGGATATAGTGTTGGACAATGTCATGATCAATTCTGGGCATATCCTCGTAAGACCATACAAATACATCTTTGAATTCTTTTAATAGAGTTATTAATTGCTCTTGTTCTACTAAGGATAAAGAAGAACCGATTTGAACATTTTACGGGTTGGTTTTATTATCCAGATTTATTGACAAAGTTTCTTTAATTATTGATTGGGCACACATTTCTTTTTCTCTTTGTATTAAAAGTTTTATTTTTTCGAGAATATCTCTGTCGAATTCAAAATCATCAGAAAGCGTATGAAATAAATCGAACAAAGTAGAGTAACCAGAAATCTTGTTTATTTCATTAAAAACATAGGAGACTACAAACTCGATGGTAAGAGCTGGGAGAGAAGCACCAACAGATGTGCCCTTGATTACAAATTCTGACTCAAAGTTGGACTCAGGATAGATAACTGTGTATTGCAAAACTCGAGGGTCCAATTTTTCACTTCTTTCGCAGCCACATCGACAATGAGCTTGGTGCAATCTGCCGGTGCGCTGAAGCCCATCATGAAGCAGTCTGATTTAGTTATACGTAGCCGAATCATCTTCTCGTTGAACAGTAATCCTAGGTCGGTACCGTCGAGTTTGTCAGCCCAATCTTCTTCCTGAACCTTCTTTTCTTCCTTCTCTTCTTCCACTGTTTCTTTCTCTTCCGTGTTAGACAACTGATGGCTGAAGAAGATCTCTAATCCCGACAGCTTTTGATTGGTTTTCTCGTCGACCCACGGCTCTAGAAAGCCATAATATGGGAAATATTTTCCTTCCTTGACGAAGTACCCGTTGAGCGTCCCAGAATAATTGACCTTTCTCCCCCTTCTAGGCCCTTCCAGATCTTCTTCCATTAGCTCATACCCGAGCCCAAAATAGTGTAAAGTCGACAATACCTGAATGGGTTTTGGGATTCCCTGTAGTTTACGTCCTAATCCCATACCCAGGAAGAAGGACATTTTCCTCATTATTGTTACCGCTCGTGGGTTGACATACCTTTCCTCTTCATTCATCAGCATCTGAGCAGCCTGTTCTTCTTCAAATTGAAAACCACTGAGTAACACATCATCTTCACTATGTTGAACTTCCAACAGAGTTGTGCCCTCTCCTCCTCTCGAGGGGTGAATGCTGTCTTCTCCGTGGATAGTCAAAATCGCCCTGTTCTTTATCAATTTTAATTTTTGGTGAAGGGTAGACGGTACCGTCTGGACAATTGGGTCATGCAGCCATGGCCTGCCCTGCAGCAGATTGAAGGAGGCCAGGACGTCTAGCACGTGAAACTCAACTAATGTCTCCAGAGGTCCTACTGAAACGGCGAATGATACCAGTCCTAGTACATCCCTTCTTATGTTGTCATAGGCTCGCACCCCTTGATTGCAGGGAGTGAACTGGTCTGACATCATCCCTAAACAGACAGCCGTTCTCAATGGGCAAACGTTGAAGGCAAACCCATTATCAATGAGGGTTATCGGGACCCATTTTTCTAGGCACTTGACGGTGAAGTGAAGTGGCTTGTTGTGACTCTTTCCTTCAGCGGGTAAATCCTTATCAAAAAAGAAAATGACTTTCGGTTCGGCGGCCGGCAGAATGAGCCCAATGAGCCGCTTGGGGGTCGCATCTATCGGGACACACGTTTTGTTCAACACCTTCAAAATAGCTTGTCTGCGCTTATGCAAAACCATCAATAAGCCCCAGATACTGACGTTGGCTTTCGTCTTTTTCAACTGTCTAAATACAGCATCATCTTTCTCCTCTTGCTCTGTCTCTTTTCCTTTTTCACTTGGTTGTCCCTTCTCTAGCAAAGGTGACTTAAAAGAAAACCTATTTAACAAAGAAATTTAAAATAAGAGTTTTATAACAAATGAGAATTTAAAGATTTAAAAGAAAAGAAAAAAGATTTGACAAAATATAAAGGTTAGAAAATGCTATTAAGAAGAAAATCTAATTATTTACATAAAAGATGAAAATAAGAATAATAAAAAGAACATTAAAAGATATTTTTATGATTTTGTGCTTTTTGTAGTTAATAGAAGAAAAGAAAAGAAAAATATTATAGAAAAAAAAATTAAGAAGATTTAGTTATTAACATTTTACATTTTAAAAGATAAAAAGAGAGAAGAAAATAGAAAAAATAGAAAGAATAGTGGAGTATTTTTAAAAGAGAAAATTATGAACTACTTAAATATGAAAATTAATTTAAAATCCTTTTTGTAATTTTTAGTTTTAGAAAAATAAAAGAAAAGTGCCATAAAAAGAAAATAAGACTATATATAAAAAAAGAAAATGAAAAATAAAATTCTACAATAAAAATAAATATTAATATTACAAGAAATGAAATGCTAAATGGAACTTTGTAAGGAAATTAAAACTAATACTAAAAGAAAATAAAATAATAGAAAAGAAAATTACACTAATAAAAGAAAGAGAATGAAAGCTAAAAAAAAGAAAAAAATTGAAATTAAAAGAACATCTACTATCTAAAGAACATTTAGGTTGGTGTTAGCAAAATATCATTAAGCAAAAATTAAAAGAAGAAGAAAAAAAAATGCTAGTATTTAAATGAAATATAAAATTAAAATTTAAAAGAAAGAGAAAATAAAAATGCTATAAAAAAATTTTAAAACTAATAAATGAAGTACTAGAAAAAACGAAAATTAAAGAAATGCTAGAAGAAAATAAACACTAAATTAGAAGAATATAAAACGGAGCGCTAAACTAATAAGTACAAGAAAATAAAACAAAATGCTATTCAAATAAAATTTAGACTAAAAAAAAATAAATGCTAAAACATTAAATTAATGTAAAAAAAAAGAAAAAAAATGGAGTAAAATACTAGAATTTAAATGGATGTAACATTGACTATTACAACTATTTTTATGTAAGTGTATTATATTATAACAATTAACAACATTAATGAATTGTAATTGTCAAAAATATTAGTACTATTTAATGATTTAACAATTTATAATAAGTTTAAAATGTAAGTAAGTAAACTAACAAAACAATTAAACTACATAAGTTAAAACATGAAGTAAAACAAGAATATAATTGGAACGAATACGTGAAAATTAATCTGATCACTCCAAAAGAGACAAGATGGAGCTAAAAGGACTGGAAATCCAAGCAGAATATCTAGATTGCTAAGGAATCCTCAAGTCGGGGGATGTCGATGAGCAATTTGATCCTCGGGCGATGATCCAAGCTAGGGTTTGGGACTATCGGAGGCTCGAATCTCGATATTTCAGCAGGGCTTCGGCGTCGGCGCTCGGAATTACTTTGTGATTCGGCAGAGCTTCTCTCACTGAACCTCTCTATAATTTTTTATCCTTTAAAACGTACCAGATGTACGGTATTTATAGAGTTTTTCAACCAATAAAATGCTGCCACGTTCTAAGGCATGTTAGGCCATTTGGGGTTGGCGGCCGCCACAATGTGAGTTGGCGATCGCCATGTTTAAATTGACAGTCGCCATGTTTAAATAGATTCCACAAGATTTTATTAGTGGTTTCCATAACGAACATGGCGGTCGCCACTTCTAGAAATGACTTGGGCAACAAGTTATCGATGGTTTGGTACAACTTCATTGGTTTTGAAGGTTTCTGATGGTTTTTGATGGTCGAGTTCAATTACCGAGCTTGGATAACTTCCCGAGGATCGAATTGAGACACCATTCTAACTGTTTTCATCATCGAATTCTCTTAAGATTGAGTGTGATCAAATTGGGGTGTCTATAGGCACCAAAACAACAGAGACTGTTTAAAAGTTTTTGACTCTAACACCAAATGAAGATGAGTTGACTCTAAAAGTTCAAAGGCTAACTGTAACTTTCTGAGCCGACACCAAACAATTATGAGTCGACACCAAAGTCTCACCTGAAAATCTAAAAAAATACACTAGGTCGACACCAAATGATTCATGAGTCGACACCACTGTGTGGGTGAGGTAAAAGCAGAAATTGGTTCGACACCAACGAAGAACTGAGTCGACACAACTACTTGAAGAACAAAGCCCTAGATATTTTGTGGGGATGCAAAATGGTTTTGAGTCGACACCTGCGACAGATTTCAAATCTCACGCTGATTTCAACGGTTGTATTTCAGAGCATTAATTGCCTCCACCAACCCACCAACAGTCATTTACTTCAGATGGCTATATAAGAAGTTAATTTTTAGAGCATAGAAGATCTGGATACTGTTCTATTGCTTGAATAAAAAACTCAAAATCTTTAAGAATGCATTTACTGGTTATTAAACTCCTCCAGCTGATTTCTCTATCTTTGTTCATTTATTTCTAATCACTTGTAAAGAGTGTGAGTGATTAAATCTTTGATTCATATACATTTATTGTAATAGAGGGTGAGTCACTCTTGATCCTTTAAGAAAATGTGTGATACTCTTTAAAGAAGAGATCAAGAGAGATTATAAAAAATAGGGATTATTTTGTAAGATTTTCTTGAAGCTATAAAAGGTTTTTGAATGCACCTGTGAAGCATTCGATCCTAGTAAATATTCTCAATGAGAGTCTTGAGGAGTGAATGTAGGCTTAGAAGAAGCTGAACCACTTTAAATTTTGGTGTCTAGTTCTATTTCTCTCTCTCTCTCTCTCTCTCTCTCTCTCTGACCTCTTTAATTTTTTTATTACTTTATTTCTTAATATACTTGCTATATTTGTCTAAGAAATTAAAAAGTTTTTGAAAAAGTTTTTTAAATAGTTATTATTATTTTAAACCCAATTTATCCCCTTCTTGGGTTTCTTGAACTAACAATTGGTATTAGTGCTTGGGTTATTATTTTTGATTTAATTGTGTAAGAGTTTCTATGACAACCACTAGTATTGGACTTGTTCAGCTAAATGGTCAATCCACCAAAAGACCTCTTTTATTTAATAGAATAAATTATAATTATTAGAAAGCTAGAATGAGAATCTATATTCAAATCGTTGACTATGACCTATGGAGAGTTATGATGAATGAACCAAAAACACCTATCAAGATTGTTGAAGGAGCATCTGTCCCTAATCCTTAGAGTGAATGGACTGAGACTGATATAATAGAGATACAAAAAAATGCTGAGGCTATGAACATTCTATATTGCTCTCTTGACATAAATGAGTTCAATAGGATCTCCACATGTGACACTGCTAAAGAGATTTGGGATAGACTTGAGGTTACCCATGAGAGAACCAACTAAGTCAAAGAATCAAAAATAAGTACGCTTGTTCATAATTATGAATTATTTAAGATGAAGCATGATAAAACCATTTCTAAAACGTTCACTAGATTCACTGATATCATTAATGGACTAAAATATCTTGGAAAGGTTTATTTTAATGCAGAGATGGTGAGAAAAATCCTAAGATGCATGCCTAAGAGTTGGGATGCTAAAGTCACTGCCATTCAAGAAGTTAAGGATCTCACTACACTTAACTCGGAGGAGCTTCTTAGATCACTCATGACTCATGAGATGAATATCAAGATGGACGATGAAGATGACAACAAAAAGAAGAAGGGAATTGCTTCTAAATCTAACATCCTTGATGATGATTCTGATGAAGACTCCACAAGTGATGAGAATGAAGATCTAGCTCTCGTCACAAGAAAGTTCAAAAGATTTCTTAGAAATAAAAAACAAGGAGGAAAGGGATTCTTCAAGAAGGATTGGCATAAAGGTAAGCTTAACAAGTTCAAAGGAGAATCAAGCAAATTTAAGTGTTCGCAAGAAATATGAGATCTTATGCATTGAATGTAAGAAGTTTGGACATATGAAAGCTGATTGTCCCCAACTTAAGAAGTATTTCAAAAGGGGGTTCAAGAAAGCAATGTTGGCTGCATGGGGTGAGAGTGAGGATAACAGCTATGAGGATGAAAAGGAAAAAGAAGAAGTAGCTAACCTTTGTCACATGGCTAAAGAAGAAAATGAGGTAATCAATGACTTTTTTTTAGATGAACTTCAAGTTACTTTTGAAGATTTGCAGGATGAATTAAGAAAAATAGGTGCTAAGAATTCTATTCTTAAAAAGTAGGTTCTTTCCTCATCGTGTGAAATTAAAACTTTAAAAAAAGAAAAACTTTTGCTGTTAAAACAGATTTTGTCTTTGAAATATGAAAACCAGGTTTTAAAAGAAAAAGTTGATGATCTTGCAAAAACTGTGTATAAGTTTACTCATAGGAAAGAAAACTTGGACAGACGTCTTGGAAAGTAAAAATGTGTTTTTGATAAAACTGGTATTGGATACCAACCAAAGAAGAAATAAGATTTTTTAGCAATATTTTTGTTAAAGTATTCTCAAATCATTCTAATGCTACTTGTTTTCATTGTTATGAGTATGCACACATTGTTACACATTGACCACAAAAAAAATTCTTTGATTTACAAATTAAAAGGGTTTGTGTTCCAAAGGAAACACATCCACGTGAAACTAACACCAAATGACCTAAGAAAGTTTGGGTACCAAAAATTAAAACTTGATTTTCTTTACAGGTGTGTCTCAAGTCCTCACTCAAGGAAGGGATGTGGTATCTTGATAGTGCCTGCTCAACACACATGACATGTGACAAATCAATGTTTGCATCCCTTAAGCCTAAAGATGGTGAATTTGTGATATTTTGTGACAACAGCAAGGACAAAATCATAGGAATTGATTGTATTGGTAAAATTTCTTCCCCTTATATTGAAAATATTTTGCTTGTCGATGGTTTAAAACGTAGCATTCTTAGCATAAGCAAACTTCGTGACAAAGGCCACAAGGTTGTCTTTGATCATGCTAAGTGTATTATTAAAAACTCAATTGACAATAAAGTAATTTTTGAAGGTCATAGGTATTAAAGTTTTACACTTGCAATCTAAATGATCTTTTCAAAAATGACACAAAGTGCCTAGCTACCTTGAGTGATAGTAGTTGGTTGTGGTATAGAAGACGTGAACATGCTTACATGAAGTTGATTTCAAAATTTTTGAAAAAGAAATTGGTGATTGGTGTAACGTCCCGAACCCGGGAACTCGCAAACTCAACCCAATATCTTAAACAACCACAATAAAAAATATATATATATTTTCTTCTAACAATTTACATATGCGTTACAAAGGCCAAACAAGATTCTTAAATTTCAAGAGTACATTTACAACAAATAATATTACAATCACCCAGGTTCACTTTATGCACAATCATGCTGCAATGTAAATACAAATGAAAAACTAGATCTTCTCCCTGCCCGTTTTTCACATGCATATTTGCCATGATATTGCCCCAGATCCTCGAAACCTTAAACGGTTTGGATATACATACATGAGCCGAAGCTCATAGGATAAAGATTAATCAAGTGTTATACATGATTTGTGAGGTGTGATCGGTGCAATCGAAGTAAGGCAAGTTTTACCAAATT
>JAOTRH010230666.1:0-10188 GCA_034768845.1 Heliamphora exappendiculata
AGTGAGGTGGGATTATTTTTTTTATGTTTAAATTGAGTATAATTAAATAACGAACTAAATAATAATTTTATAATTGTATTAAGTTAATTTATTTTAAAATTAATTTAAATTAATTAATAAGTTAAATTTTATATTATTGTTAAATTTTATGTTATTTATTTTAATGTTTTAATATTTTTTTTATTTTTTAAAAATTTTAAATTCACTCTTTAATCAGATCCTTTTTAATCACATACCTCATCCCCTCACTAGTTATCCCTCATATGACGGACTAACAATTCGTCTGGACAACTAATTCAGAAGCTTAACAAATATCGGATTGGACTATACTCTTGATTAATAGTTTGGACGGACTATTAGTCCCTCGAAACAAACGAGACCCAAGAGTTATAGTAGTTCGACTTCTTCTAAGCCTACGTCCACTCTCCAAGACTTCCTTTGTAAATATCTACTAAGATCGAATGTTTCACAAACACATTCAAAAATCTTTTACAGTCCCAAGTAGTTCCTACAAAACAATCTCTATTTTTTTCTAAACTAACTTGTGCTCTTCTATAAAGACGATCACTCACTCTCTTAAATAATCAATGGTAACTCATACTCTATTACAATAAATGAGAGAATCAAATATTCACTAACTCACTCTCTTTACAAATGATTGAAAAATAAATAAATAAGAAATAATGAGAATTCGCTAGATGAATAAATGAGTAATAAATGATTTCTTGAAGATTTTGAACTTTTAAATGTTTAGAGATTTGAAGCTTTCAAAACTTACTCCTTGTATAGCTATCTAAAATAAATAATCGTTGGTGGATTGGTAGAGGTAATTAATGCTCTGAAATTCTACTGTTGGAACTAGCGTAATATTAGCAATCCATCGCAGGTGTCGACTCAAAGTTATTTTGTGTCTACACACAAAAGTCTAAGGCTTAGTTTTTCAAGTGATTGTGTCGACTCAGTTCTTCATTGGTGTCGACCAAATTTGTGCATTTACCTTACCCACACAGTGGTATCGATTCATGAAACGTTTTGTGTCGACCTCATACATTTCTTTAGTTTTTCAAGTAAAACTTTCATGCCTACTCATATCTTCCTTAGTGTTGACCCATTTTGTCAAAACAGCTACTGAAATTTTGGTGTCGACTCAAAATCGTTGTGGTGTTGATTCATTGAGTTACAGTCAGTCTTGGAACTTTTAGAGTCAACTCATTTTCGTTTGGTGTCGACTCAGAAAATTTTTGACAGTCTCGGTTGTTTTAAAGTCACCTCATCTTGGTTTGGTGTCGACCCAAAACTTCTTGTTTCTAAAAGGAATATTTGTGTCGACGCAAAAAATTTTGGTGTCGACCCTTTTTGACTTGGAATCAGAAAATAGCTTGCAACTCTGGTGTCGACTCATTTTGTTTCTCGAAATGTGCTTTGGTGTCGACTCATGTGAATTTGGTGTCGACTCATAAAACTCGAAGCCTGAAACCCGAATGATTATTTGATGTCGATTCAAAATGAATCTTAGTCTAATACTGAAAGTGTTAACTCAAAATCATTTTGTGTCGACTCATTTTGTTCTTGAAATATCTTAAGCAAAGTAATTAAGGTGTCAACCATAAATTTTATTTGTGTCGACACACTTAAGAATTTCAAGCGTCTTTGGCTTAAGATGTCGACCCAATTATCAATTGATGTCGACACAAAAATATTTTTCGTAGGAACACTAAATGTCAATCTATTTGATGCAACGTATCATCACAAATGGTATAAGGTGTCGACTCATTTGTCACATAGTGTTAATACTTATCTTTTTGAAACACAATTACATATAATCTTTTTAAATCAATTTAATTAAAAAAATAAATTATAAGAATTATCAAAATCTAATTAAAAGGCCATTGGGCTAACATTTTTAATCCCTTTTTACATAAAATAAATTTATATATTTTTTAAAAATATTAGTACTTTTATTATACACATCTATTTTTTTATAAAAATTATATTTTTAAAATTTACCCGTTAAAATCTATCAAATAAGATGCATATTGAATATAAAATTATGTACAAATAAATTTTAAAAAATTATAACAATTTTTTTCGATTTATAAATTTTTGAAATTATTAAAGCTATTGTAAGCTAAGTTTTTTGACTTATTAACTTTTGGCTTAAAATCACATGTATTGTTTATCAAACGAATTTTTTACTTATTTTGCTTAAAACGACTTTAAATAAAAAATCTAACTTAAAACTAGGTTGCCAAATGAGGCCTAAACGTATATTTTTATTTCACTTTAGAAACAAGATTTCAAATGGTAATCAAACTAGTTTAATCCGTTCAGTTAGATTTGATTCTGTAATTTATATAGTTTAATTTTGATTCTTAAATCTTTAAATTAGTAACATTCTATTTATTTTAAAAAAATAATTCAAATAATATTATAACCAATTATTTCTTTTTAAAACACTTCACTTTTTCTTTAAATCTTTCAATCCAAACGGTGCCCAAAACTTATTTGATTTGATTTGATTTTTGTTTTTAGGAGTTTTTTTTATCATTTGGTAAAATTATTATATTATTTTTTATGTGAATGTTTATATTGTTTAGTTAAAATATTATTTTTTTTAAAAATTTAACACAAAAAATTTAGACCAAAATATATAAAAAGTTCAAAAGAAACAAAAATAAAACAAAATTAAATAGAGCCCAATTCTCGTTGTTTTATGTTTTTTTTAAAGAATGCGTAGATTAAAAAATAGAAAAGACTCCACTAGAAAAATAAGATGCATTGAGGATAACAACGGTACAAAATATTAAAATAAAATCTATTTTATAAATAGTAAAAAATTAAAAAAAAAATTAAAATTTGAAAGTTAGACTAAAATAATCAATTAATATATATAATTTACATTGTATCGGAGTTAAAAGAATTAAAGTGGTAGAATCACATCTACATTTATGCAATTGATTAAAATTTTTACTGAAATATGATTTTTATTAGTATTGTTTAAAAATTTAAATAAATTAAATTAAAATATAAAAGGCAAAAATACTTAAAGGAGAAAAAAGATATTAAATAATAAAAACTAACTTACGAAATAACTAGTAAAAAATAATTCTTTAAAAATTAAGTCTGAATTTAAAAATTAAAAAAAAATTCAAATAAAACTCTTTACAATATAAAAAATGAATGGGATAGATTATATTAATAAATTAAATTATAAAAATATATCCGAAATCGGAACTCCGAAAATATACAATAATATCACGCGTTCAACCAATATATTCACAGCGAAGAAGATGAGCGGAAGTTGCCGCCGGGAGGTGGAGCGGAGGATCCTCCGCCTCCTGCACGGCCGCAAAACCCGAACCCAACTCACCGAAATCCACGCTCACTTCCTCCGTCACCACCTCCACCAATGCAACCAAATCCTCACCCACTTCGTCTCCGTTTGCGGCGCACTCAACAAGATGTCCCACGCGGATCTCGTCTTCCGCCAAGCCCAGAACCCAAACATCTTCCTCTTCAATTCCATGATCAAAGCCTACTCCCTATGCGGTCCCTTCGAAAATTCTCTCATTTTCTTTTCCATCATGAAGTGCCGCGGAATTTGGCCCAATGAATTCACTTTCGCGCCGTTGCTCAAGTCTTGTTCGAATCTTCTCGATCTCAAAATGGGCCAGGGAGTTCACGCAGAGATTCTTTCTCTTGGGTTCGAAAACTTTGTCTCAATTAGGATCGGGATCATCGAGCTTTATGCATCTTGCGGGAAGATGGTGGATGCGAAGAAGGTGTTTGATGAAATGCTTGAAAGGAGAACAATTGTTTGGAATTTGATGATTCATGGGTTTTGCAGAATGGGTGATATTGAAATGGGAGTTCGTTTATTTAGGGAGATGGGCGAGCGGAGTGTTGTGTCTTGGAATGTAATGATCTCAAGTTTAGCACGAACTGGCCGGGATTGTGAAGCTTTGGAGGTTTTCCGTGAAATGCAGGATAGTGGTTTTGAGCCGGATGAAGCAACTTTAGTGTCCATACTTCCAATTTGTGCTCGTTTGGGGGCAGTTGATATTGGGCAGTGGATCCATTCTTATGCAGATTCAAATGGACTATGTCGAAAATTCATCTCCATGGGAAATTCACTAGTCGACTTCTATTGCAAATGTGGGATTGTCGAAAAGGCTTTTGCCATTTTCAACGACATGCCCCGAAAGGATGTGGTTTCTTGGAACACAATGATCTCGGGTTTGGCTTTTGGTGGAAAGGGTGAGGTTGGAGTTGATTTATTTGAGGAGATGACATCCAAAGGGGTGAACCCCAATGATGCCACTTTTGTGGGAGTCTTAGCATGTTGTGCACACACAGGGCTGGTTCAAAGAGGTTGGGATTTGTTTGCTTCGATGACTGCCAAGCATCACATTGAACCGAAACTTGAGCATTATGGATCCATGATTGATCTTCTTGGGCGCAGTGGATGCGTGAAGGAAGCTTGCGATATGATTGGCACGATGCCTACCAAGCCAAATGCTGCCATTTGGGGTGCATTGCTAAGCGCTTGCCGAACTCACGATAACAAGGAGGTTGCAGAACATGCCGTGAAGGAGCTTATTGATATTGAGCCGTGGAATTCTGGCAACTATGTGTTGCTGTCCAATATTTATGCCGAAAGAGGGAAATGGGACGAAGTTGAGGAAGTGAGAGTGTTGATGAGGGAAAATAGAGCTATCAAAGCACCGGGACAGAGCATGGTTGGATAGTTTAATGTGCAGTGCTGGTTTAAATAGTCAAACACCTGTGTGCTTGGTGAGTGGTGGAATTTGAGATCTTGCACCCCGCGGTGGGAGATAACACTCATATCTTGTTTGGATTGAATGATTTAGAGAGAAAAGAAAGGAAATAATTGTGTCGGTTTGCCAAGTTGGGAGATGCCTCACGGGAGTGAGCACGAGATTGACACAATTGGAGTGACAATGAGGAGAGTGAAGGAAGCTGAGCAAGACAAGCAGAATGATTTTCGATTAATGAGTGTTAAAACTTAAATGTAGGAAGCAAATCAAAACAGAAACTAGTTCATTCGCCCAAGGGAAAATCCAATTGCCTTCTATGAAAACAGAAGGAAACTAGGAAAAGATAACTACACAAGAGGGGGCAATTATGTCTGAGAATAGAACTCGAAACTATTTAATTGAATAGTTTCGAGTTCTATTCTCAGACATCTCTCACTTTTCTCCGAAATCATGGTGAGCTCGGCTACAAGTCCATTAATATTTTTACATTACTGGCTTGTGTTCTAGCAGAAGAAACCAGATTGATCCATTTTGTGGTCCGTCCCTGTTTCATGTGCAGTTCGAAACTTGCAGGTAACCCAAATCGATATTTATTATTTTTTTGCATGTCTTTAATATGATAATTAGAATTTATTTCCTAAAGTGAAAAGCATTTTTCTTTCATTTATGTGCTTTTACTAGTTTGGGTTTTTAAAATTATAAATCACTTTGAAGTTTATATCATTATAATTTATGATGTATGTAACTTACATTTTGCTTATATATAAATGTCTTGTGTAGCGCTAGCATCGGAGACTCAATACTTGCGCTTCCCCAGACCCCGTTTCGAGTGAAAGAAATCTGTCCTGAAGTCGCAATTCCGAAAGAATAAAGCTAAAAATTTCTTAATATTACCATTTGAAGTCCAAAAGTTTCTTAATATTACCATATGAAACATTTTTAAAAAGAAAAACCCTATGTACTCTAAAAAGTGTAAAAGTACAGTAAGGCTACGTTTGTCTTCATGTAACCATGTAACATATTTTCATAGAAAATAGTATTTTTTATTTTTATTTTTTAGTGTTCAGTTTACACCTGAAGAATATTTTCAAAATAAAATTTTTTATTGTTGAATTGAAATAAGATATTTTGCACAACAAAATGATGAAAAATATCTAGATCGGATCCAATGCTTCTTGGAACTTCGTTACTCTTTGGTATAGCTTTTCTCTAAGATTTTTTTGTGACTTTTTTTTTTCATATTTTCTAGATTTTTTTTAAAAAAAATTTGATATAGATTTTTTACTTTAGAGATTCATCATGATAAAATAATTCTAAAACAATTCTAAAAGTATAACTGTTGTGGTTAAAATAAAAAAAGGTTTACTAAGGGCCAAACAAGCCTTTAAAAGCCATTTAAAGGTTTTTTTTTTCATGTTGTGTGATTTTTTTTAAAATTTTTTGGTTGTTTTTTTTACTTTTTGATTTCTCATCACGAAAAAAATTTTAAAAGTATCATTATTTAAACTAATGTAAACTTTTTTTATTAAAGACAAAATAAAATCACATAAAAAGCCTTAAAAAACTATCTAGACAACAATTACCGCCATTGTTTATGTGTATTTGTTTTAAAAATTGACACAAGAAAATTTAAAAATATGAAAATATGCTAAGGTTTAGACTTAAAACGTCTCTTAAAAATAAAAAAAATAACTTCTCAATTTATTTAAAAATAATAATTTAGTACTTTAATTTTTACGAAAAAATCTCAAGGCAGTGCTTTTTGAATCTATTTTTAAAACATAAAACTTCTGAATACTTCTAATTACTTGCTAATTACAAATATCGGTTAATTTAAAACACTTCAAGCGGGAGTCGAATACAAGACTTTCGAATTTATGACTAGTTCTTAAACCGCTAGATTACCTTACCGGTAAATTAAAAAATGTAATAATAATGAGTTTATAAAATGATATATTTAGTGTCGTTTGGGAATAGTTTTTAAACTTGGCTTTTAAGAGATTTAATTTTTTTAAAATTAAAAAAATAAAAAAAAGTAAGTGATTGAAATAATTTTTTGTAAATTTATTTTTGTTTTTTTTCTTTTTATTAAAATATTTTTATTTTTTGCTTTTCAGTTATAGTATTTGGAATATTAGCATAATTTTTTTTATTTTTGTGAATATGATTGACTTTTTATGTAAGTATTATAATAATAATTTTATTTGAAAAAAAAATAGTGTTTGGAATATATATTGATTTTTTTTATTAGATTCAGAGATAAAAAAAATTAAGTTAATTTTTTTTAAAAATCAAATAATACAGTTTGGAAGCTAATTTTTTTTAAAAAAAAATTAACTTAAAAATTAAGCCAAATAGACTCTTATTTTTTGTTAACTGAACAATAAAAAATAAGTAAAATTTACGTTAAAGCGAACCGAACCTAAATGTTCACAAGTAAGAGAATTTTCCAATAACAAATTTAAATTAAAGAACAAAAGAATTAGAGGCCGTGATCCCTGTTTGGCTTAGCATAAAAGCTCAGTTTTTTTGCCTTTTAGCTTGAAGGTAGACTAGATCTATGCTTGTACAGTTAGACCTGCATACAATGTTATGACATGTCTAATTTATGAACCCAATAACACCAAGAAACGTAAGAATAGAGCAAAATCTTGAAACAAGAGATTTCATTAATCTTGATTCTTCAAACTAGAAATTCAAGTGCATATTATTTATTGGACATTAACAAAAAAAAGAAAGGAAAAAAGAATGTTGCAGAGAAGAGTCTACGGACAAAACCGATGGGATGGGTTCATCTTCCCTGCAAGGAAGTTCTCTCCGTCAATTTTAACAAAATCATAATAATATCATTTGGCAACACATAACAAAATTAACAGAAGGGGGGAGCATATTTGTCATTTCACCAAAAAAACTGGAAACATGGGAAATATATCCAACAGTGATTTCAAACAGACATTAGAGGTCCAACTCAATTCCAGTGCAGAAATAACATGTAAAGAACTTGAAACGAAAATCACAAATGAATCCCACCGACCCTTCTTACTACTTGATGTACTGAGAAAGCCACTTGAAACCATCCCCATAGCCCATTTTGCGGACGATGCTGCACATGAAAACCTCGAGTGGGCGGACACCTGAGTCTGCCAGGTTTACCTTCCCCTTTCCCGTGGTCACCCCGGTCAGACCCATGTGGTAACGCAACTCATCTTCCGAAGCAGCATAAGGGATATCGATCTTGTTGCCCAAAATTAGGAAGGGGACACTACCCAAGGACTCGTCTGACAGGAGAGCGTCCAGCTCCTTTTTCGACTCAGCAAATCTCTCCTTGTCATAAGCATCCACCAAGTACACAACAGCATCCACCTTTGTATCCAACAATAAAAACAATAATGACATAAACAAGTTAATCACGGTCTAATTGGAGTTATGTGTACCCTTGGGAGGAAGCTTGCCATATACATATAATCATCATATAGTAAAACAATTACAGAACTGTCAAAGGATATGTTGCCAAAGGAAACTTTATATCAGAACAATAAATTTTATTACTGGAAGTTGTGTCAACACCAAAACTAATGAAAGTAAACCAATCAGAACTAGAAACGCTCTCGACAGAAGAAGACAGAACTTCCTAAACAATATATTGGACACAAGCAATCAAAACTTTTCAACATATCAAACAACTCAACTTCTGCCCCTTTCTCTCTTTTCTCTTTGTTGGTAGAGGGTAGTTAGCAGTTTGATAGAAGTTAAAAACTTTAGATGAAACAGAGGATGCATAATTGGATTTCTGTCTTCTGATGATGTCCAGAAAACCATTATTCAAACAAAGATCATCAAGCACCACCATAAAAAAAGGATCAAAACATTCTCAAGCTTCATTTGCAATAGTTATTCAGAGACCCAACCCAAAACATCATGTAAAACCTCGAATTTAAGAGGGCTTTTACATTCCCATCTCGTGGAATTTTCAAGACGAGAAGAGTACAAAATCTAGTATCCATGCTTTCCTGCAGTTTGTCTCCCTGTGTCTCCCACCCTATATGATGTTTCAGTGGTTGTGTTTGTGTTGGGGGGTGATTCTCAAGATAGGCTTTCAGTTATGTCCAAAACCCAGATGAATGGTCATCATCTGGAAATATACTTCGAAGGACTACTCCCTATTTCACAATAACGGGTTTACATGCAACTACAAACTAGCTAGATTTGCAAGAAAGGATATTTGTTCAGCGAGGTACTATTAAAACCCCTCATGGAGACAAAAAAGGTGCCACCAGCGAACTGTCAATGTCAATGTCTGCCTTCCATAAATTTTCAAGACAAGAAGAGTACAGAATATAATATCCATGCTTTCTTACAATTTGTCTCCCTGTCTCCCTATACGATGTTTCAGTGGTCCAAATTCACAAAATGTTGCCACAAATGAAGGGCCGAGTTCTAGCAGAGGGGGGAAATCTTTCCAAACACTCGGAATAAATGAAACATTGCACCGTCTGCTAGAAACTTAACTGATGCCATCATCATCTAGAATTCTATGAAGAGAGGATGAGTGTGTTGTATGTGTTTGTGTTGGGGATGATTCTCAAGTTAGGCTTTCAGTTATCTTCAAGACCCAGACGAGCTGTCGTCATGCGGAAATGTACTTGCAAGGACAACTCCCTATTTCACAATAATGGATCTACATGCAACTAAAACTGGCTAGATTTGCATGAAAGGATATTTGCTTGGCGAGGTACTATTAAAACACCTCCTAGGAACAAAAAAGGTGTTGTATGTGTTTGTGTTGGGGATGATTCTCAAGATAGGCTTTCAGTTATCTTCAAAACCCAGATGAGTGGTCGTCATCTGGAAATGTACTTGCAAGGACAACTCCCTATTTCACAATAATGGATCTACATGCAACTAAAACTAGCTAGATTTGCATGAAAGGATATTTGTTTGGCGAGGTACTATTAAAACACCTCCTAGGAACAAAAAAGGTGTTATCAGCGAACTCCCAATGTCAATGTCTGCCTTCCATGAATCAGCTAAACACAGATATGTTTATCTGGTATTATGAAGGCACAAAAACATCCTAAAATGTGTGGGCAGTGGCAAAAAATAGTCCTTGTGTCCCGAATTCATGTAGAATTATGCAGCTAGCTTCGGTCGGTCCTACCTTCAGGTTCTCCCAATGCTAAAACAGAGAAGAAATTTAGACACAAATACTAGGCAATCCTTGATTAAGCTCATTCAACTCAGTAAATGGATAAATAGTTCTTAGTGTGTATGATGAACATATTTCCCCCACTGGCAGCAATAAAAATGAGAAAGCAACTAGAATTGTTTCAATACACACGCGCGCGCGCACATTTGGAGAAAGGATTACTCTTACAATTTTGGAGTTTTTTTTGGGGGGGGGGGGGGGGGG
>JAOTRH010230677.1:0-10188 GCA_034768845.1 Heliamphora exappendiculata
ATTACAAAATATTTTAATTAAAACCGAATATTCAAATTAATTAAATTAACAGGATAAATAAAACTAATAAATATCATTCACGCAGTTAAAATATAAAATAAATTACATGCAAGATAAATATCCTAATTTTATGATCGGATTAAAATTTTAAAAAGTTTTAGTATCTTATTTAAAATAAGCTTCCTGTTGCATTAGGAGACTATCGCGGTTTGGATAAACACTGCTTCCCAATTTTTCTCGAAAGCCTTGGAAACCACTTATCCTAAGCATCCGAAAAATCCTAACCAATCCGAAACAGTCTTGGATGATGCTGCGGCGCCTTTTGCTTCGGAATATTGCTCACTGTTTGGAATCCCTTCAGCACCAAAACAGTATTAAATTCCAAACACAAACAGTCTTGGAATTTTATATGGAATATGCCCCTGAATTTGTTTCGGAAATCGCGCTGCAACAGTTTAGCATCCGGCGCTGCTGTGTTTTGGCACAGCTTTTGATTTGCTTGAAAAATTGCTTGCGCCTGTTTATAAATTTTTCATAAACCGCAGCTTATTGCCGCAACTGTTTGCGCCAGTTGGCGCTGCTGGACCTTCACTGCTATGCTGGAAAAAAGCTTGGCTTGTTGGGAAAACTGCTCGCTTGGATGAACAAAATCAGCGCCACTGTTTGGAATTTGCTCCACAGTCGCTGCTTGGAATCACACTTTTGTGATTGGCGCCTGTTGTTTGGGCAGCGTTGGAAATTGTTTGGCGCTCACTACTTGAAACAAAAAAATTGCTCCTTGCTTGGAAAACTGCGCCCGTGATTAGGCGCTACTATTTGATGCTTGCGCCGAACAGTCAAAGCGGCGCTGCCTGTTCTTCTTGCTTTTTTTTTTTTTTTTTTATCCAGAAAATAAATTCTGGAAAAAAAAACTGCGAAGCAATCCGCGGCTAAAACTGCCAGAACCGCCGCCGGTTGCCACCGCCTTCGTTCTTCTATACCTGTTCTCTCTTTTTTCTTTCTAATAAATTAGAAAAAAACTTAGAAAACATAAAAAAAATTTACATCAAAACTTATGTCCCATAGGTTCACATTCATTCTAAAAATTAATTAATCTAATACGGTCAACCCCCGTAATTAAAAAATTAATCAAATAATTATCATTCACGCATTCAATCATACATTAAAAAAAATTATGATAATAAAATCGGGATTTAGAATCCTGGAAAAACAAAGTTAGCATAGTTTTAAATCTACCCGGTCCCGATAAGCCGTAAACAAAAAACAAAACGGCTCTAATACAAATTTGTTGAAGGCAAAAACTGCTAGGATCTTTATTTTTGTAGAACGATTTTTGGTAAAAAATTAACTGGATGGGCAAACGCCAAAACGGGCTGCAGATAACACTTTTGACGAAGAACGATCAAAATAAAACCCGTGCAACCAAAGTTAATTTCGATGAATACCGCTTGTCGATCTAATCTTCAACTACGACTTGATTCCGAGTTAAACCTCCAGTCAGATCTTCTACTGTATTCCCTTACGCGATCATCGAACGTAGTGTGAGCTACAATCCTTTAAGAACTCGTACCGGCAGAACCCCGACATATTTAAGTTTTTGAAAGACAAAAATAATATCTCAATGACAATGACATATGAACTATCTGATATATGATGTATCAATCTCAAACTGATTCAATCTACCCACGTATATATAGGGATACAACAGGGACCTAGAGAGTAATTATGAAGACTTCAAGTGGAATACAAACACCTACCAGCTATTTCTGCAATTAAAAAAAGACGTATAGCGATATTTGCAAATTATGGAAAACTAGCAGTAATTTTTACAATTTTCATAAAATACTGAATTACATTCACACCACCAAAAAACTATAATTGCACTCTAACCCAGAATCTCAAGATCTTCTTGCATTGAGCTCCTGTTATTAAATGCTTACCATTTCTCCCCAGGCTAAGATTCCCGATACCCGCCAATTAAATTTAATTACTGATAATTTAATTTAATCGGCATCTTAATATTTTTTAAACCCTTCCGCTTAACTTATTTGACCAACGAATAATGAAATTCACCTGCAGGATTTGGCTCGGTCAAAACTTATAAGAATCCTTAAGGGGGTATCATAAATCCTGATTATTCGGGACGTAAAATCCGTTTATAATTAATATTTTTCATATAAATAATACCGCTATCCAACACACCAGAAATATAGACCCAATAAAGAATCAAAATAACGAATATTAAATATACACAAATCAATAATTATTTCAGGATTAAGAGTATAAGCACTATTCATAATAATCTTGTGGTGCAAATTAATTTATATATAGTCAGTAGTCAGTACTAAATTAATTACCCCAAATATCCCATTTAATACACATAAAGTGTACTGGCACAGAGAGTCAGAACAATAGACGACGATATTTTCTGTTTTCCGTAACCAAGACAGGCCTACTAAAACTCTGTGCCACAATCGTATCGATGGTATGTCTATTTCCATCTAAACTGTGAACATAAAACTTATATTCTGTAAGAACCTAAAATCTAATCTTCTTTGTGTAAACCGTACTCTACACACCAGATTAAATACTATACATAATATTGGACATCTATGCATATAAAAGAAATGATACACATACATTACTCATAAAGATTCTCATAAAATAGAAAAATAATTTTATTAAAATAAAATTAAATACTAAAAATATGATTTTCAATATACAAATCCTAACATACACAACAAGCTATCATACTTATGTTCCATACACAGGCAACTAAGCACACACACATCATTCCTTACAAGGTGATGCACCCTCTTCCTACGGTTCATAGGTATTCGAACTCAGAGTTCTGATAGCAAATTGTCACACCCCAATTTTGGGTCACGCGAAAAGCCCTCAAACAACCACCAAAATCACCCAACACAATGGATGAAAAACTATAAAGCCAAGACGAGGCTAAAACCTTCGTAAAATCCACTACCGAGGGTTTATTTGATTTAAAAGAGTAGCGCAAAGAACTACGATTAAGACCCCAAAAGCCAAACCTTTTTAAAATAAGATACATATTTGGGTAAGAAAATTTTTTCTTTTTAAAAGAAGCATAGACAGTTCTAAAATCCCCTTCGAAGCACAAGAAATTGAAAGAAGCATAAACCACTTGAAAACTCTTTTTGTAAATGGTTGAACCCAGCCACGAAAAGCATAGTAAGAAACTACGAAAAATAACAATCAACCCATAGTTATCTTAAAAGTAATAAATCATGCATACATCGGCCAACAGCCATAAGAAATACATATACTTTACAATATATTACATCAAAACATGAAACATATATATAAGGTATAAACTATCTAACAAAGATAAAATATCAGTCTTGTTATCAGCCACATCCGGGCACCTCAAGGTCAACCTACAAGACCACGTTCACCTGAAAAGGGTTTTACAAAAAAATATCACACTGTGAGCCGAAGTCCAATAGAAACATACTATAAAGCTGTAAAGTAGGATATGTAATCACATAGCATAAAGACTCGACCAGAAGAGGCAAAAAGATTTTCCATCCTAAAAATCCCAAGTTTTCTATCAAGCTAACACGAGCCTTAAAACGGTTTTATTTTATAAAATCCCACATTTTCTTTCTTAAAACTATGCATATCAACAATGCAAATAATATTTTACAGTTAAGGAAAAACAGTAACAAAATAGTATTCTCCACTTGGGTCACACAGCCGAGGAAAATCAGATAAAATGAATCATATGTACCGACTCTGTTAACTCAAGACAAAGGCAACAACTATAGATTCCTGCCCATTACCCTAGTCCTGAACCACTTAATGCCTGCTAGGTAATGACAAGTTCTATACGGAGTCACAACAACGACCACTTAATTTATGGGCCCGATACCTGAGCGCACTAAGCACCCACCACCTCGTTTACGGGGTTTAACCCGAAGGTAAGCAGAGACCTACTCTGCGCACATTTTTAGACTTTCACCGAGGAGCACTACAGGTCCACATCCACACAGTCACTGTCACGGCACATCTATAGGATCATTTAAAAAAAGTCAGCATGTAGCTCAACTACGAAAAATTTATAAAATAGTTACAAATCAACATGTATAAAAAGAGATCCAGTATCCATCAACATGGAGATCATCTAGCATATAAAAAAAACATACTTCCATCAAAACGTTTAAAAAGCTGAGATTCAACCCCAATGGTTAGCTCCAAACCTCAAAAACACGTTTTTTTTTTGTTTGTAAGACTTTCACAAATCTCATCGTTTTCAAGCCTCCTTTTGAAAACCATGAACAAATATCACACTCTAGGAAACCATGGGCTTATAGAACTCACCTCGATCTCAAAACTCTTTTTCTCACACAAAGGAAGAAAAAGGTCGACACCAGCAGAAAAAGTGTCAACACAAATATAAAAGGTGTCTACACAAACAGCGAAGGTGTCGGCATAAACAGCAAAAGGTGTTGACATAAACAACGAAGGTATCGACACAATCAGCAACAGAATACTTAACCCAATAGAAGAAAAAGGGTCGACACCAATAGCAAAAGGTGTCGACATAAACAGCAAAAGGTGTCGATACAAAAGAACAGAGAGTTTCAACGTAAACAGCCGCAGCGTGCTCAACACCACAGAAGGAAAAAAGATCGACACAAACAGAAAAGTGTCGACACAAACAGCAAAGTGTTGACACAAACAAAAAAGGTGTTGACACAAAAAAATCAAAATTCTCAAATTTCATAACAGGCTACTGGCGATGGTGAAAAGGAAACCCAAGCTACGGAAAAAACTTCTCAGCCCCAAATTAAACCATCCAAAAACCCCTTTTTCAACCCATGGGTATACACAAGCCCAAAACAACAAGGAAACACCGAAAAGAAAGCCTCAAAACCCCTTTTCATCCAACCAAAATCAATCAAAAGCGATTTTTAACCAAAATCAAACTTTTTGAAACATAAATTAGCTTTTCATATATTTTTAAACTGTAAAAATACATATAATTGCACGTAGCACCTTTTAAAGACAAGATAGTTTAGGATCCTACCTCGTTGAATTAAAAATTCAAAATCTCAAACTCCGTAAAAAGTGAACTTTGTCAAAATAAAATTCCGTCTGAATGAATGCGTAACCCTCGATGCCGAGAGCAATGATCCGCTGCTTGATCACCAAAAACAAAGCCTGAGCCTTAAGAAAATCAAAAGAGAAGGCGGAGGTTTTGGTTTAAGAAAAAAAAAACTTAGCATGTAAGTTTTGAAAAATATCTCCACCAAAATATCTAAGACTAGATATTTATAGGTCACGAAAATATATATATATATTTTTTTATTTTTTAAAACCTCACACCACAACTTTCAACGGTCCCGGTATCCAACCCAACATGCATTTCTATGCTTGAACATGCATAAAACACACATCAATATTCTATTGTAAAAATAATAAACAATACGTCGAAATGTTATAAAAATTAATACGGGTCAGGGTTTCACATTGCTGCAACCCTAATCCACGATTATATACATACAGAATGCTTGAGGCTCCATTTAGTAACTTAATTTCACCGGTTACACACGCTTGTGTTTTTAACTCGCTTAAATTGTATTTATCTTAATTGAATGTGTGTGTGTGTGCGCGCGTGTGTGTATATATATATATATTATTGTTTTTAATTTTTTAATAATTAAACATCATTACTTCCTTACCAAATTCTTAAGTAATTAAATATCATTATTCTCGTATTTAATGTATGTAACTGTCGTAACCGAAAATTTATTCGTGCAATTGTTATTATTATTAAAATGCATTTTTAAAATAAAACTAACAAATTCTATCTAACATATAAATTTGCATAATACAATCTTATTCAACTTATACAAATCTTATTATTTAATTTATTTCTTAAACTTTAGTTAAAAATGTATAACATTTTTTTATTTTTTACTTAAAACTTACAAAACCTCATAGTTAATTTATTTGTTAAAATTTAGTTTCATTTTATAGAATTTATTATTTTTAGCTTAAAATATTTTATCAAACTTAGGTTTTTATATTATATCAAAGACTAGGCTAAACTTTCTTTTCGTTTGAATCTTAAATTTGTTTGTTCATAAAATATTTAAACTTCTAATTTTTCTATAAAATTCATTGCACTCATAATAATTAAAAATTTAGTTAACTTTTATGTAAATAAAAATATTAACTCCAGTAAAAGTAGTAAATTTTATTTATTATGATTATTATAACGGTTGTAACGAACACTAATTAATGTATGCATTTTTATAACCATTATTATTATTTACTTATTTGTTTTATTTACTTAATTTAACTAATTATTTTTTTGAGATATTATAATATAGAGAGGCGACGTAACTGTGATTAAGATTATATTAGCAGACAACCTTGCAAATCTTTTTACAAAGAGTTTACCAGCTATGACTTTTGACTGTCATGCAGAGGATGCTAGCGTTTTATGGAGGACGGTGCGCCGAATATCTATAGTTTTTAGAAAAATGCTTTTTTCTTTTCAAAACATGAAAATCCAAGATATCCGAGCACGTTATTAAGAAAAATGGAGTTGACAGGTTCCTTTTTAAGCGTAATCTAGGAAAAAGAGGGTTTGGGGGCTAAGATACGAAAAGGAAAGGTGTTAGGCACCTTTTTTCCTAACGGCAAGGTTGGCCTCTACTTTTATCAATGTTGGCTCTTGTTTTAAACATTTTAAAGATAATATATACAGAATAGAAGTTTAAAGAGAGTTCATACAAACGCAAACAACAAAGAAAAATCCTAAGTACAATCCTAAGGGGTCATGCAACTTGACTGCCATTTCTAAACATGCCGTACCAATTGTTTGAGTAAAGTAAAGTGAAAAACGTGCGATGAAATATCAAATAAAACAAGAAAAGGCCTAAGGGGCATGAAATATAGTTTTTGTCTCTAATCATGCTATTTATAGATTATATAAAAAGAATAGAAGGGATTCGAACACTGTTTTTAAGTTACTTGACATACAGAAAACTCACGACTGTAGCAAACAATGTTGCGGCCGTGACAAAATATGTCACAAAATTGGTGGCCGTGACAAACTATATGGTAATTGCAAGAAGAGGAGATGCAAAAGGTCACAGCTGTGACAACAAAAGTTGCGGCTATGGTATTTTTGAGGTTCAAAGGAGGCAACATGTAATGTCCAAAAAGACGCAAGCGGA
Source organism: Heliamphora exappendiculata (assembly GCA_034768845.1). NCBI lineage: Eukaryota > Viridiplantae > Streptophyta > Magnoliopsida > Ericales > Sarraceniaceae > Heliamphora > Heliamphora exappendiculata. The sequence continues at coordinate 7,227 of JAOTRH010230677.1, forward strand.
TAAGACGCACAGAACAGAGACCACAACCCACTTCATCAAGGCCAGATCTACTATTCATTACTCCAACTACACCATGGGTCTTAAGACAAAATTCATAAAACAGTAAAAGTAGATAACATAAGGCTTTAAACACAGTTTTCATACTACTTGTCTCACAAAAAGTTCACAATCGTAGCAACAAAATGTTGTGGCTGTGACAAAAAATGAAGAGAAAGGTTACAACCAAAAGAAAATAAGTAGCGACTGTAATCTTAGGGTCAAAACAACTCACGACCGTGACAACCAAGGGTCGCGGCCATCAGGTTTTAAAAATCACAGAATCATTTTTGTGTGTCCAGTGTGCAGTGGATATGAAAACGGATAGAAATATGCTTTTCTACGCAATACAACAAGTTATAGACATACTGTTTAGGAAACTTATATCAACATGCTTTGATTGAAATGAATAAAATAGAAAGAAACAATGAATGAAATCCTTAACCGTGACACCCTCAGAAGAGAGAAGATGAGGACTTAAAGAAGCATCATGGTTTTCCTAAGGTTACCTCATATAGATAACCACCTCGAATCTCCTCTCGAATGTGGAAGACGAGAATCGCCAAGCAATTTGTTACACCCCGACCCCGGGGACCCGTAAACCAACCCAACCGTCCTGCATACAGAGGTCACTAATAATATGTTTTCTTCACTAAAGGTTTGAGTTTGAAACATATTAAAACAAAAACTTTTTTTAAGCAATCAAATTCTCTCACATATCCTATTCCAAACAAATACCTTTGACTTCCTAAGGGTTCATTCACAACCACTATATCCTTATAATCATCTACTCAAATTTTATACGAACAAAATACAAAATATAAAGAGATATTATATCTTTCTTCTAGCTTCTAGCTTTTTCCCACAATGCAACCTTTGCCCTGGTATCGTCCCTGGTCCTTGAAAACCTAAAATGGTTTACATACATACATGAGCTGAAACTCGTACGATATAGATTAACTCAGATGTAATACATGATTTGTGAGGTGTGATGGGTGTAACTGAAGTAAAATGTAAAATTTTGCCAATTCATTATTCCTTCACATGCACACACCCACACACAGCAATTTGTTCTCATTTATTCTTTCATATTATCCATATTATCATCCCATTATTCGATTTTTCACAAAAATCATGTCACAATTTCGTTACCCAGTTTGTCAGAAAATCATATCATATCTAATGAACCGGTGTCGGGTGTAGCATATAGAAATCCCTCCGTATTAATTCCCAATTGGCTACATGAAGCCATTGGATTATAGATAGTTCTATAAGTCACCACAATACAACACCACATTTTGGGGGCTAACCCGTAGGTATGTGGTCCCCATCTTGCGCAAGTTTTTGATCTTTCACCGTGGAGCCGTTAGTCCAACTTAATCAACATCAATCCACACGGTTCATTAGTCATTCAAAAATTTTATTTTCACAATCTTGGAGTCCAACCCACAACTGGTTCCTCTTCCCAAATATTTTCACATAGTACCTCTTTTTAAATTTCACGTTTCAAACTTTCCATTTCATTTCCAATCAAGTTCTATTTTAGTATTCAATTAACACACAATTTCTCATAAATCACATTTCGTTTATTAACTTCACGAAGTGCTAACCTATAATTAACTCACGCATGACAATATCATTTCGAACAAAACGGAATGCACCCATTATATATATATATATATATATATATATATATATATCTATGTAAGTTAAAAACTCAAGTTCTCTTCAAAATTCCTAGCAATGCCAAAAGATGACTATGTCGTACCACAACCTTCAGATACCCATTTTTGTTATCAAAAACTTTCGTTATATGTTGAAAACCCACTTTATCGAAAAACCCAACCAATCGGTCTAATACATGCATCCCAACCTAAGTATATTAAAATAGGTATATCCATAGCCCAATGGACAAGACATTTGACGAAAAGGTCCAATATTGATGAAAATAACTATTTTCAAGACATTTGGCCAAAAACGGGTGAAAAATGGTTAAGAAATTTTGACATACCCTCACTATTTTAATGATAACTTTTTTTGTAAAAAGAACTCTCTTGTGAGAGTAGTCTTGTTAGAAAGAGGACTTTCAGGACTTCGATTTGCGTACAAAAATAACTCCATTCGGAGTCCGAATGAGGGAGATATGATTAAAATAAGTTGGCCCTGCGCAGTTAGTCCGCTCAATCGGATGTCAGGCGCTCGAGCGCCCAACTCTCTGCTAGTTGACCGCTGGAGTGGACAGGGCTCCGCTCGAGCACGCTGGTGCCCGAGAAAAATCTAAATTTTCCCCTGTTTTGAGTTTCTAACTTCAATACCCTTAAACCTTCATCAAATATGTTTCAAATCTTGATTTCCACTCCAAAAACATTTGATTCAAGTCTCATAAACCCTTTCTATGCAATAATTTCCCAAAACCATGGTTAATCCTTACTCAAAAACTACAATTTCCATCCAACCCAATGCAATACACACATAAACCTTTTAATCTATCCTTCATACATAAAATTAACTCAATTCTTATGCATATAAACAAAATATCAACCCAAATCTTAACAAACATATGAGAAAATCTAGATCCTACCTTAAATCGCCCAAAAGCTTGAGATTTCTCCAATTTCTCCCTCCTAGGATTTTGATGTTTGGTGTTCTTACCTCTTTGATGCTCCATTTTCCACCTCCTTGCTCCAAAACTTAATTTTCATTCTCCAATGCTCTTAATCTAGCTTCAATTATTCAATTTCCATGGTGGAGGGTTAGGTTTTTAGGTGGAACATGAGTTTCTCTCTCTAAAAGGGAAGAAGAGGAGGAGAAGAGAAATGAGAGAGGGGCGTCTCATGTGGGTTGGAGGGGCTCTCTCTCTCTCTCTCTCTCTCTCTCTCTCTCTCTCTCTCTCTCTATATATATATATATATATATATATATATAT
>JAOTRH010230688.1:0-10188 GCA_034768845.1 Heliamphora exappendiculata
TAATAGAAAAATATAACCTAGTGGAGAAATTTTCACTACCATCACACAAACTCAGGCTTCCATTAGTGGCTTAGCTTAATATAGTAGTTTTTATTTTAAATTTTTTAAATTTAAGTCAATTAAGCAGAAAAAAAATTGATGTGATTAAAAAGTAGCTTTAAGTTGCCATATAAAGAAAAAAAAAAGGCTAAAAACTCGACACTTGATATTTTTATAATTTAAATAAAAAGGTTAAAAACTCGACTTCAAACGAAACCAATTAAAACCTTAATTTGGCTTTTTGTTGTCTCTTTGGGACATGTCTACTGCACATGACAAAACTTTATCTAACTAGCTTAAGAATAGGCTTTATTATTTTTATTTTTTTTCCTTTTTAGCCAAAGGTATAGTTTAGATTGAGAGTAAGTTGTTTGCCAAATTAAATTTTAAGATAACATTTTTAAAAATTGATTGATAGCATAAAAAGTTTTTTTTTTGGCTTTTTTATTCAAATTAAATAATATTGTCATTTTTTAAAATTGATTATAACAATTATATATATAGTTGATAGTAGTAAAGTTATTAAATAGGAATATTATTCTTTTTTTAAAAATGAGATGGAAGCTTAATGTTTTTATTTGACTTTTTTAATTTTTTCAACCGAGGTAGTATGTTAATTTTTTAGCTTTCTGACTAAGTTCTTATTTAACATCTCTACAAAACTGATTTTTACAAAAAAAAAAAAAGGAGAAAAAAAAACACAAAAAGCAATTTTTAAGTTGTACTGTTTGGTTTATCTAAAAACCAATTAACTTTTTTTTTATATATTTTTTTTAAGAAAAAAAATTTATACGCACTCCAACTTCTTTTCCAGTAGAATGATTGTAAAACCCACCGTTAAAAAGTTAATTTTATTCCTAAAAATTAAAAATTGTACCATATTCTCAATACTATAAATTAAAAACAAAAAATAAAAATATTTTAGATATTTCAATAAAAAAAAAAAACCAAAACAATTTATCCAAAACAATCTAACTTTATTTCTTCATTTTCTTTCTGAAAGAACTAACTAAATCTCTTAAAAGTTAAGGATTTTACACATCTCAACGGAGGCTAAAAAACCAAAAAGAAAAAATTATAGCCAATCATGCCCTAAGTCATCAATGGATGCCATTAAGAAATAAAATTGCATTTTTATTTTATTTTATTTTTGTTCCAGTAAAACAACTTTATCCATCTTAACTCAAATGTCGACATCATTAAGTTTAGAGTCGACACATCTAACGTTTTGTATAAGCCACTGTAGAAAAACAGGTTGAGTCGACACCAATAATTAGTTGGGTTGACAGTTTCAGAACATAAATCGGGATTCAAGTTGTGTCGATACTAGTTATAGCCTGAGTCAACACCAAGTCAAGACCCAAAAAGCAAGTTGGGTCAACACCAAAAAGTACATAGGTCGACACTTCATCACCCTTAACGAAATTCAACTTGTGTCGACACTATTGACAACACGAATTGACACTAAGTGAACTTCCGGACATCTTAAGACTTGTGTCGACACTAATGACAACATGAGTCGACACTAAGTAAACCTTCGGACATTTTGAGACATGTGTCGACACCAAAGACCAAATAAGTCGACACCAAGTAACCATTCGGATACCACTCAACTTGTGTCGATACCAATGAACAACTGAGTCAATACCAAAAAGACCTCCGAAAATTCAGAAGATTGAGTCGACACCACCCTCAAGTAGTGTCCACACTAAAGCTCAAAGGCCGATGCTGTTCTAGTTGGGTCTACACTAATGTCAACATGAGTTGACACTACAAAAGACATGAAGCCTTGAGTCTCTGATATGATCAATCGACACCAAGCTTCAAACTATAGAACTGAAGAACTAAATGAGTTGACACCAAATTCAATCTGAGTCGACACTAAGGTGCAGAAGCTGAAGGACCAAAAGATGAGTCGACACCTCATGGAACATGAGTCAACACTTTTGTCCAAAAATTGAAGCCAAGACCATTCTGTGTCGACACCAAGAAGCCTTGTGTCGACACCCACAACGAATTTCAAAAAAGGTGCTGGTTCAATGGTAGCATTTCAAAGCATTAAATGCCGCCACCTAACACTAACGATTAAGTTCTTCAGTAGGCTATAAAAGAAGTTAATTCTGAGTTTTGAGTTGCTGAGTTTTATTGAAAACGAAGTGCATTTAAAACTCTCCAACATTCTCTCAAGCTCATAACTTTTCACGCCCTTGTTCACTCACATCTTTGTACATTTATTATCAAATCTTTGTAAGAAGTGTTAGTGAGTGTTTATTCTCAATTTCTTATACTCATTTAATGTAAAGAGAAGAGTAAGTCATCCTCGTAACTTTCAAGAAAATGTGGTGCACTTTTTAGGTTAAGTTGAAGAGTGTTTAGAAAAAACAAGGGTTATTTGTGAAATCTCTTCAGTGTTGTAAAGGTTTTTGAATGCATCTATGAAACATTCGGTAATGGTGAGTATTTTCAAGGGAAGTCTTGGGGAGTAAACGTAGACTTGTGAAGAAGCTGAATTACTATAAATTTTTGGTGTTTGGTCTTACTCTATCTTCATTTCCTCTTTAATTTTACTGCATTATTTTATCTGTGCTTTGTACTTTAATTTATTATGTGAAATTAAAAAGTTTTTAATAAGATTTTTAAAATAGTTATTTATTTTTTAAAACTCAATTCACCCCCTTCTTAGATTGCCTAGACTAACATTATACTGTTTAGTTTCTCTAAAAAATTAAAAAAAGAACTTATACACACTCCAACTTCTTTTCCATAGAATGATTGTAATATCCACAATTTAAAAAGTTAATTCTATTTTTAAAAATTAAAAATTGTACCAATATCCCCAAACTATAAATTAAAAGCAAAAAGAAAAAATATTTTAGATATTTCAATAAAAACCAAAAAAAAAAACCCTAAACAATTTATTCAAAATAATCTAACTTTATTTCTTCATCTTGTTTCTAAAAAAAACTAAATCTCTCATGTTTTCTGCACAATCTCAACAAAGGCTAAAAAGGCATTATGAGCATTATGTTAAATACACCAATCATTTAAATTCTCCATTACTTCATTTTTATGTAGATTTCTCCATTCCTTAGTTGCTCCAATGGAAGTTCACAATCTGCGTTGCAAATTCAATCCCTTATCTCTCTCTCAAATTTGCAGCTCGCTGGTGGGATAAATTTGAAATTCCCAAAGAGTATTATCTCGATACTCTTAAAGATTTTTATTTGACCAAAATTGCTCAACAGAATGCTCAAAAGAATAAAGAATTTGAAATGCGTAAAGCTTCCTATGCTTCTAAACTTGCTTCATCATCATCTCCTAAATTTACCATATTTTTTTCAACCGATATTTTAAATTTTGACATTTCTTTAATTCGTGCAAAAGTCCTTGCTCCTAATCCATCCTTGAAAAATTCTAAAGATACTTTACAAAAGGCCATTTAACGAGAATTGATGTCTCAAATTTCTCAAGAGAATTTATTAAGAGAAGATCCTGAAGAGGATTTAGCCCAGAACAATGAAGATGATTATTTTGGAATAGATTTTGATTCTGTTTCTTTGTGACGTCAAAAATATTTTTTAAATTATCTTCAAAAACATCATTTTTATTCTCCCAATCAATTTTTCAAAGATTGTCAAAGTGTCATTATTCTTCCTCCTGACAAAGTATTAAAATTCCAAAAACAAAGTTGTATCAGTACTTCATCAATCAATCCTCCGCAATTCACGCCGGACAATGCATGCAAAGCTTCAAGATTTCATCATTAAAGTCTCAAATGTTCAAAGATGCTTCGTTATGCTGTCACAAGCTTTTTCAGTGCGCCATCATTCATCCATCAAAGATGTCAAAAGAAAATCTTCATATGCTCTATCATTGTGCAAATAGTGATACTATTTTTCTCTCAGATGCTCCACAGTATCGGACCAAGTACTGTTCCTTAAACAGTAAAAGTTGTAAAAATCAAAACGCAAATAGTGATGTAATTATTTTAATTTTTCTATTCATTTTTTGCTTTCAAAGTTGTTTGAAGTCCAAAGGGCTCTGGGTTTGTATATATATGGCTATCTGAGAGGGCTTGTCTCTCAGAACACTTATCCTTCTCTTCTTTTCTTTATATCATCCTTCCCCACTTTATTAAATTTTCTTCCAACTTTCAGATTACTAAAGATTGTAAGTTTCTTTTAATAAAAGTTTTGATTGAGTTTTGATTGTGTGTGTTCTTCTTCTGGCGCCTACTTTTACATACTTTAATTAAATATTTGTATGATTATGATTAACATGATCCACAAGTGTATTTGGGAGTGGTAATGGTATCAGAGCCATGTGTTATGTTTTAAAAATGCAGTAACATCTCGTCGTATTTCGAAAAAATCACAAAAGGCAAGACGTTTGGAGCAGTGGTGAGTAAGTCTCCGTGGGTGTCTGTAAGGCCGAGGTATACTCGTCATATTGACTGATTATATTGCATAATTAATTCACATAATATGGATAGGATTATCAGATCATTCTCACATATACTCTCTGGTGAAGGTTCATCTAGATCTCCACAAATAGTTAATCAAAGTGAAATTGATGTAGAAAATATGAAAAAAAATTTAACAAACTCGTCAATGTCTAAAAAAATATAAATGAACTTTATGATAAAAAATTTGAATTAAAACAGACTTATAAAATTAAAACCGTTGAACAAATTTTACCAGTTACAAATTAGTATCAAACTTTTCAATTGTTAGATCCTAATCTAATTAAAAAATTTCAACAAAAAGAATTTAATTTTTTACATTTAGGATTAGTCCAAGTTGAAATAAAACCTATAACTTGTTTAAATTTAAATAAATCTGTAATATGCTCATTAGTTGATTTACGTCATAATTCTTATTCTGATGCATTATTAGGAACAAAAAAAAACAAGTCTTATACATGGACCCGTATGTTTTGAATGCTTTTTTAATTTTGAAGTATCCCTCCATAATTCTATAATTTTAAAAAATTAACATTACAAATACAAACAAAAATATATAATATGGATGCTTTATCTCTAAATTTACAAATAACATTAGGGTATATTTAAAAACTATGACAGTATCAGCCCCAATGTTTAAAGGAATAACTAGTCCACATGGATCCACAATAATGTTTCAATCAAATCTTAATAGATCTTTAAATAATTATCCCACCTATCATTATGATTCTGATAATTCTAATTATTTTATAGAGTTAGAAGAATTAAATCAAGATTTAATAACATCATCAAGTGATTCTGAAGAAGATAATAATAATAATCAACGTTGTAATAAATGTCAAATACAAAATTATTATTATCAATCAATATTAAATATGAATGGCTTATCAATTAATGTCTTCTCCAAACCTGAACAAGATATTTTAGATACATTAAATCAAATTAACGACCTAGAAATGATATTTAAAATAATACTTGAATATATGGATCAAGTTCTTACTAGATCACAATATTTTGAAAAGCGTACTCCACCAAAAGTTAATTTTAAAAATGTTTTAAAAAGATTTAAACAACAATCAAAACAAACAACTACAATTAATGACATGTATCAAGAATTAAATCAATTAAAACAAAATATTAAAAATTTAAAAGAAAGAATCTCAATCATAGAAAATGAAAAAAGTGAGCCAATGCATTTTGTTTATAAACCATCCCCTAGTACTCAAGAAAGTACAAATGTAATACATAATAAAAAAATAAAAATAAAAATAAAGGTATTATTATACAAGAACCTGTTGATCTTAATTTAACAATAAATGAGTCTAATTTTTCTGTATTAAATCAAATTATATTTCAAAAATGGTATGTAAAATACACTTAGTTGTCCAAGAAGATTTTATTGTGAAGCAATTGTATTAGTTGACTCTGGAACTGATCTTAATTGTATAAGAGAATGATTAATTTCTACTAAATGTTATGAAAAAACTAAACAAAGTTTACATACTGCTGATGGCAGTTACATGAAAATAAATTACAAATTATCTAATGCTTACATTTATAATCAAGACATATGTCTTCAAATAGAATTTGTCTTAGTCCAAAATTTATCTCAACATATGATTTTAGGTACTCCATTCTTGACTATGATTGTCCCATTTAAAGTAACCCATGAAGGTATCACTACAAAATTATTAGAAAATTAAGAAATTAATTTTTTATTTATTTTCCCTCCACAACCACATACATTACAAGAATTAAAAATTAATTTAATTTTGTAACAAAAACAAATTCATTATTTACAAGAAGAATTATCTTATACTCAAATTGAGGAACAAATTAATAAATTTGAAACACAACAAAAAATAGAAGAATTTAAAATTTTATATAAAAAAGATTTATGTTCAAATTTACCACATGCCTTTTGGCATCGTAAACAACACATAGTACAATTACCTTATGAACCTTATTTTAACAAAAGATTTACTCCCACTAAAACTAGACCTTCCCAAATGGATCAAATTCAATTATAATATTGTAAAAAAAAATTCCAAGATTCATTGGATAAAAAATTAATTCATCACAGTCAATCTCCATGGTCGTGTGCGGCCTTTTATGTGAATAAAAATGCTGAATTAGAAAGAGGAACACCAAGATTAGTTATAAATTATAAACTCTTAAATAAAGTATTACAATGGATTAGATATTCAATTCCTAATAAACAAATTTATTAAACAGTTTAAATCAAGCAAAAATATTTTCTAAATTTGATATGAAATCAGGATTTTGGCAAATACAAATTGATGAAAAAGATAGATATAAAACTGCATTCACTGTGCCTTTCGGATACTATGAATGAAATGTTATGCTTTTTGATTTAAAAAATACTCATTCAGAATTTTAAAGAATTATGAATGATATATTTAATAATTATTCTCAATTTTGTATTGTTGATATTGATGATGTTTTAATATTTTTCTCATTAATATATCAACATATAAAACATTTACATAAATTTTATAATATTATTAAATCTAATTGATTAGTTTTAAGTGCTTCAAAAATAAAATTATTTCAAACCAAAATAAGATTTCTTGGTCATAATATTTATCAAGGTATAATAATTCCCATGAATAGATCTATAGAATTTGCAGATAAATTTTTAGATGAAATTTTAAGTAAAACATAATTACAAAGATTCTTAGAAAGCTTAAATTACATTAAAGAATTTTATCAAGACATGCATAAAGATACAAAATTATTATATCAAAAATTAAAAAAGAATCAAAACCATGGACAATCCAACACACAAGAGCTGTCCAAAAAATTAAACAACATGCCAAACAACTCCCATGTTTATGTTTACCTATTCCAAATGCCTTTAAAATTGTTGAAACCGATACCTCTGACATAAGTTATGGCAGAATATTAAAACAAAAATATCAAGGTAAAGAACAATTAATTAGATATACAAGTGGCGTATGGAAACCGGCTCAAAGTAATTATTCTACAATTAAAAAATATATATTATCTATTGTTTTATGCATTACTAAATTTGAAAATGATTTATTAAATCAAAAAATTTTATTAAAAATTGATTGCAAAGCTGCTAAAGATGTGTTACAAAAAGATGTTAAAAATATTACTTCCAAACAAATATTTACTAGATGGCAAACTATATTATCTATACTTGATTTCGATATCGAATTTATTAAAGGTGAATCTAATTTTCTTCATGACTTCTTAACTCGAGAATTCTTGCAGAGATCTAAACATCTATCCATTTTTATGATGTCAAAAGACAAAGGTATAATGAGTGATTTTTTCCGAAATCCCACACGCACATAGTTTATGAAAGGCAATATCATCTTTCAAAAGACTTTAAAAGTACAGCCTTATATTCCCAATGAAATTCTTTTCCCCATTATCCATCTTGAAGAAGAGGATTATCAATTGGTGAGCTCAAAGAGTGATAGAAAGAAGCCTGTGACAATTGCTCAATTAATCGGAAGATATCTTCCACATAAATGATTTTATTTATCAGAGACTGGAACCCTAAATCGCCTATATTATGAAACCATTTTATTAGAAACTGGATCTGTTAAAATACAACACAATAGTAATGATGATGGAAAAACCGTTAATTATTCAAAATGTGTTATTCGAAAAATTATTTCTAAAAATGAATGGGGTCGAGACGAAAATTTTAATAAAACTTTTAAAAATGAAGCCATCCGCCCAAAAACTTAAGGTTTTTATGATTATCAAAAATCTTTTCATAATCCTTTTTATTTTCAAAATGATACCCTGAAACATTCATGGTTTGTTAAATTTTGCAACAATTTTGAATCTCCTCTTCCATATTGGATCCACATTTGGTGGCAACAATTTGGATCTTATCCAAATATTCTTCCATCTCCATTAAAGGAATCTTACGAGTATTATGTTAAATACACAAATATTTTAAATTCTCCATTACTTCAATTTTATGCAAAATTTTCACTTCCTTGGTTGCTCCAATGGAAGTTCATAATCTGCGTTGCAAATTTAATCCCATATCTCTCCCGCAAATTTGCATCTCGCTGGTGGGATAAATTTGAAATTCCCAAAAAGTATTATCCCGATACTCTTAAAAAATTTTATTTGACCAAAATTGCTCAACATAATGCTCAAAAGAATAAAGAATTTGAAATGCGTAAAGCTTCCTATGCTTCTAAACTTGCTTCGTCATCATCTCTTTTAGAAATTATCCTACATTAGAAATTCAAATACAAGATCAAATTTCTCAACTAATTTATAGAAATAATTTTAATCAAGATCCAGAAGATGAAATAGATATAGATTTAACAACTTTAAATATCAATACATTATCATTAACTCCACCTTCTTCTATCTCCCACATATACGTATTATCACACAAATCAAATCTTAATAGATCTCAAGTTATTATCCCAAAAGTTATTAAATGGCATGAAATTGATGAAACTGATACTCAAAATAATAATAGTTGGCACATGCAACAAATTATGCCTTCTCAAATATTACAATCTGAAACTAATCCAGATTCCATTGTTGAGTTTCCCGATATATCTGTATTACTTCAATTTTTTCCTTGTAGATCGGAATCTATACAATGATATGAAATACAAAGTTTTACACACCATCACAATTATTAAGAACTCAATCATTAAGATCAACTCAATCATTAAAATCTCTACATTATTATACACCGAGCCAATCGTTAAAAAATTAATCTTTTAGAAATTATCCTATATTAGGAATTCAAATACAAGATCAAATTTCTAGATCTATTAAGATTTGATTGAAACATTATATATATATATATATAAAACAAGAACAACAACAACAACAACAACAACAACAACAACAACAATAATAATAATAATAATAATAGCAACAATAATAAATATATAGAAATAATAATAAAAAGGTTTTTTTATAAGAAGAAACGTGTATTATTTGATAAAATTAACAATGAACTTAGTCTGATTAGTATTTAATAAATATTATTTTAATTCTAAATTAGATAACTAATGAACTTAATTAGACTAAATATTATAAATTAAATATAAATGAATAAAGATTAAAATATTTGAATATATCTTAAAATTAATAGTATATAGAAATAAAATTTTAATGGGAGAATTTAAGTAGTATTTAAATGGTATATGCTTTAGCGTTAATTAATTAATTAATTATTTATTTATTTTATATTTGCACAACTCATGGTGACGTACTTCTAGATCATTCCGTTTACGGTGCGTAACATGTTTTTTGGATATCGGGTGAATGATTTTAGCATACTATGTATTTTTTTTTAAAATTACCCCTGTTCCTAAATGATTTTTGATAAACAAATAAAAATTTTAGAATTTTTCTTCAGTATAAGGATATAAATTTGTGATATAAACTTCATGGTATAGAAAATAATTTGACTCATTTTACATGGTGTAATTTATGAAATTCTATTTTGAGAACATGCTAAAAGTTCAAGGGATACGCTCTCCATGGAGGTAATTCTAATAGTTAGGGAAAAAGCTCGGCCTTGTACTTGTAGTAACTCTAGTACTCAACGTTTTAAGGAATAGTCCAGTGTTAGGGTTAGTATACTGAAAATCATATTTTTAGTATTTAATTTTATTTTAATAAAATTAATTTTTCATTTTATG
>JAOTRH010230699.1:0-10188 GCA_034768845.1 Heliamphora exappendiculata
ATCTCTCAAACACTCACAAATTAAGCTTCAAATCCCAAATTCCAGCATAAAACATTAAGTTCCAAGTCACACAACCCACTTTTAACAACAATTTTGCAAAACCATGATTAAATTACATCTCCAAGAAATCCATTTTCATAAAACCCAACTTAATTACACACATCTGTCATGCTCTCAACTTTCACATGAGATTAACTATATTTTTAACTCGTGTAAGCAAAATATCAACCCAAATCACACTACACATATAAGAAAATTTAGATCCTACCTCGGATTTGTTCGAATGCTTGAATTTCTTCCAATTTCTCCCTCTTAGGGTTTGAATCTTGAGCATGCTTGTCCCCTTGATGCGTCATCTCCCACCTCCTTGCTTCAAAGCTTGATTTCCATCCTTGGTTACTCCAAATCTAGCCCCAAAGCGTCACTTTGAATGATGGAGGGTTGGGGTTTTGGGTTTCTCTCACTCTCTCTCTCTCAAGAGAAGAAGAAGAAGAGAGAGATATGAGATGAAATAATGAAGGTGGTCTCTCCCTCACGTGGCTAACGTACATATATATATAAACCCTAAATATTCTCCAACATTCTAGATAATTCTAAACGTTTTCCGATAGCCCGCTCGAGCGGACTCCCACTGCTAGAGCGGTGATCCTTGCACCGAAATTTTGCGAATTTTATCAAAACTCAACCCAAACTTCAAACCTTGTTTACATCTAAATATTTGAATTTTTTCATTAACTTAGCCATATCAAAATCATTCATTACTATGTATCTCCACTTCACTCTCACATATCGTTAAGTCAATCGTTAACGAGTAAAATTTTTATGGCACCCAAGTCCAAATTTAATTCTTTCTTCTCACTTAATCGAAAACATAAAATTACAAAATAAATACGTACTAGGCTGTTACAACTTAGAGTTTGAGTTTTAGGATTAAGGAGCAAGACTAGAACTTAGCTTTAGTGCTCTCCTTCCTGCCTCCTCTTGATTCTCCTTCTTCTTTCTTTCGTCTTTCTCTCTCTCACTCTCACACTTAACAAAGAAAATTTTCAGAACTTGGGGAGGCTTCAAGAGGTTTTGGGTAGGGTGGTGATGGTGTGTTGGTTTTATAGGAAAGTGTTTGGTGGGAGTAATAATTGTCGTTTCATTTGGAAGCCAATGCATGTTAGTGACTTATGACAATGTTATGACACAAATCTTTGCAACCTTGGTTTGTGGGGTGGGGATTTCGGCTAAGGCTGATGCATGGGACAAAATTCTGAATTTTATGTTTTATTATTGTTATATTGAAGGCTTTATGATGTATTAAGACAACAATGTTAAGAAAATGTGCGCAAGATTTAACTAACTTTTTAATTGGTATAGAGTTAATTTTGTATTTATAGAGTTAGTACACTATTCTTACTATTTTAGATAATTTTTGTACTATTTAATTATTTATGTATTGAGAGTTTGGCTAAATTAAGCTCTTTTACAATGATGTGTCAATTTGACTTAAATTTGAATTTTGATGTACTAAGTTTTACTTCGTTTGACTTAATATGATATTTCTATTCTTCTTAACTTATTTTTTCATATTTTAATATATATTATTTAAATTTTGATTTGATTTCACAAAAAATTTTAATCTTATTTTCAAATTTATCATCGTGGGATTTTTTTTCAATAAAAGCAAAATTTTGACATATGACAAACACCTCCTACCAACTGGCCATGCAAGGGTAGTAATTTCATTTTGCTTGTTTTGATTATTTTGTATTATTTTAATTCAAAACTTTAATTAATTATGTAATTGGTCAAAATTTTAGGCCAAAAGTTTTAATCTTGTTGGGCTTGAGTTAAATTTTATTAGGCTTAAATTCATGGGCTCTACTTATAATTCTTTTTAGACCAGATTAGTTGGGCTTTATTAAGAGGAATGGGCTTTGGGATTTTAGTTGGGCCTCTGGTTAAGATTGGGCATATTTTAGATTTTTGGGCTTGGGTTTATATTTGAGTCTTATTTCTTATTTTTTTGGGATCCATGATTTTTTCTTAGGTCTAATTGTAGGACTTTGGTTCTATTCTCGTTTAGTCTCCTCTTGGTGTATTATTTTCGTCGATTGTCACCCCTATTTTGCTGACCTAAAACTTGGGCCCTTGTAGTCTAAGGCATAGACACCGGGGAAAAGCTAGAAACGAGCCCACGGTGTCCACAAGGTGTTTCAACCCCAAAACATAATCAATATCTATACACTGGGGATGCACCCAGGGTGTCCACGGGGAATACATCCGAAAATAATTTCACATACTACCACACCAGGGATACCCTAGACCAAGAAACAACTGGTAACTTAGGACAATAAATCATGTGATGTCATGGTTCACATAAATTCTATCACAATAAATCATACTAATCAAGTATTTAACTCTATTTTAACCCAAGCATGAAGGATAAGCTCACACACATCACATAGCACCTCACTTTAAAATTTTAGTCATTAATTTATAATTTGCAGCAAACATTTAGGGCATCTAGACTTTGAATTAGATTCTTGTTTTTGTCACAATATAGATTAAAATATCCTTAATAAGTCTTAAAAAGAATACTTAAGCTAAAACCAATGAATTCTAGGTAATATGGCCTTTAGAAAACAAGTGCTACAGTAGCTCTTAGTGAATTACTGTAGATAAGGGTAATAGAGGGAAACCTGTTTGAGGTATCTAGATAGATTCATTTAGTCTAATTTTTAGAAATGTTCTAGTTTAAGACATCCTCTAAAACTCTTATGAAGGATGCTCCGTAAGGTACTCAAGAAAAAGTATAAGAATTGTCCCTTCTAAGAAAGTGTGTTTGATCAGCATGTTTACAGTTCAAAATTGATGATTCTCAGCATTGGAAAGATAGAGTTTAAAAATGGTTTAGGGGACCAAATATGTGACATCCCAGCTCCCAGGCATGTTATAACATACATAAGAGAATAATAAGGGTTATACTAATGATTCATTCATAGATATTCACTAACTATTATATCAGATATATCTTGGGAAGCTCGTAGAAATACATAGATATTATAGTATCCACATGGTGATTACAAAAGATACAAGAAAACATCCTAAAGCAGTAAATAGAATATTCACAAAAGAGCAGATTTGATCCGCTAGGCGTTGCCTAGATCGTCTTGCTCCTAGAACTCTCCTTGTGTTACAAGCTCCTCCTCTATGGTGTCTCTTCTTCTACACTTGTGGCACAATGCCATGAGATGAAGTTCAGAAGAAAAATTTCCAAACCTACTAGCCTAACTCATGCCAAAAATTCGCCAAACACATTCTATACAACACTTGTTGCGTTTATTTATTAGAGAGACAGATAAATTGAAAGGATAAGAACGGTAAGTAGGTACGCATGAAATATACTATGTATGAAATGTAATGACAAAATGCTGTGTATATGCCCAACTTGACCATATTCTAAGAATAGAAACATAAATTCTACGCTTGGAATTCTAAGAGTTAAGCTTTCTGGACAAATTGAACATGAAAGCCATCGCCAGCACTCCTTGTTGTGAGTAATAACCACATCGCTTAATTACGTACCACAATTGTTTTTATTCAATCACAACGGCATGTGTGTTAGGGTTGATATATTGAAAATTATATTTTTAGTATTTAATTTTATTTTAATAAAAAAATTTATTTTATGATAATCTTTATGAGTAATGTATATATATTATTTCTTTTAATACTATCCATGGATGTCCTTTATTCTATATAGTATTTAATTTGGTGTGTACAGTACGGCTTGCACACAGAAAATCAGATTTTAGGTTCTTATAGAATATAAGTTTTATGTATATAGTTTAGATGGAAATGGACATACCATCGGTATGACTGTAGTACAGAGTTTTAGTAGACCTATCTTGGTTATGGGAAATAGATAATAGCGTCATCTATTGTTCCGACTCTCTGTGTTAGTATACTTTGTGTGTATTGAATGGGACACATTGGAATAATTAATTTTATACTTACTATATAAATTAGTTTACACCCTAAAGTTATTATGAATAGTGATTATACTATTAATCTTGAAATAATTATTGATTTGCGTATATTTAATATCTTTTGTTTTGATTCATTAGAATGTGCGATCTTATATAGGTCTATATTTTCGGTGAGTTGAATAGCGGTATTATTTATATGATGAATATTAATTAATGATGGAATCTACATCCCGAAAGATCGGAATTGACGATACTCACTTAAGGAAGCTTACAAGTTTTGAGCAGACCAAACTCTACAGATGGATTTGATTATCCGTTGGTCAAATAGGTTAAGTGGAAGGGCTTAATAAATTTTAAGATGTCGATTAAATTAATTTGTTAGTAACTAAATTTAATTGGCGGGTATCGAGAATCTTAACGTGGCGAGAAATGTTATGCATTTAATAACAGGAGTTTAATACAAGAAGGTCTTGAGATTGTGGGTCAGAGTGCAATTATAATTCTTTAGTGGTGTGAACTATAATTTAGTATTTTATAGAAATTGTAGAAACCGCTGCTAGTTTTCCATAATTGCAGATACTGCTATGAGATTTGTTTAATTGCAGAAATTACTGATATGTATCTGTGTTCCAGTAGAAGTCTGACTCATAATTACTTCTTAGGTTCCTACTATAGCCCTATAAATATGCGGGTAAGCTAACCAATTTCATAGCTGGTCTTCAAGACTAAAGCTGTCCAGATTTTGCCGGTATGAATTCTCGATAGATTATAGCCCACAATATATTTGAAAATCGCATAAGAGAATACAGTAGAAGATCTGACAATAGCTTCAATTAAGAATAAAAAACGTAGTTAAAAATTTGACCAATAGAAAGGAATTATTGTAAATTAACTTTAGTTGCACGGATTTTATTTTTGATCGTTCAACGTCAAAAGTTTTATCTAGAGCCCGTTTCGGCGTTTCCTTGTCCAGTTAATTTTTACCAAAAATTATTTGCAAAAATAATGATTTTGGCTGTTTTGCCTACAACAATTGGTATTAGATCCCTTTTAATTTTTGTTTACAGTTATCGAGACTGGGTAATTTTAGAACAGTGCTAACTTATTTTGTAGATATTTTAATCCCGATTTTATGATCATTTATTTTTCATGTTTGATTGAATGGCTTGAATGATGATTTAATTTTTTGTAATCACAGGGGTTGACTGTGATAAATTAAGATTTTTTCTAGAATCGATTGTGAGATTTCAGGACTAGGTATCGATGCAATAGCTAATTATCTATTTTTAAATTTTTATTTAGATTATTTTAAGAACTGGTTGAATATCTAAGAACACGAACAATAGGCGGCGGCACCGGCAGCGGTTTTGAGTTTTTATGAGCCACGGATTACGGTAAGTTTTTAAAGGTTTTAAATAGTTTTTTTGGTAAAATTTTTGCAGTATTTATGCATTAAAATAGCAGTAAAAATATGTCGAAAACAACAGAAAAAATCATTAAAAACAGCCCACCACTAGCGGCTTTACCGGTGGGGGTTTTGATACTTTTCAGGTCATTTTTGGAAATATTTTTTGAGCAGTCTTGTAGGTATAAGATAGTAACAAACACATCTTAGCACACTGTCCAAAAATCATTAAAAAAATTGGGTTAAACAGTGCACAAAAGGGAGCAAAAACAGCTGCGGTTTTTTGGCAGCGGCAGCGGCGCAACAGGCATTGTTTGGGGCTATTTTTTAGACTTTTCGGATTATTTTTGAGGTGTTCTTTGAAATAACAGGTTGCTGGATATTTGAGTTATTTTTTAAAAAAAAATAGGCGGGAAAGGACCATCGAAAAAAGCCCAAAAGGGTGGCAGAAGCTGGCGGTGCCGGCGGCATGCAGTGACAATTTTTCTAGGTTGTTTTTCGATAGTTTTTCGGGCTATTTTCGAGTAGATTTTTTGAAAAAAAAATATTTCTTTTTTAGAGCTATTTTTTGGTGTAAAAAGTGTCAAAAATGGAGTAGCGAGGTGGTAGCAAAAGCCCCGTGAAGGTGGCGGCTCTTGGTGGTTACGTCAGCGCAAAGGTGGCAGGTGGTAGTTCGGCTCTTCCAAGGATGTTTTCATCACTTTTCTGATATGTTCGATACTAATATATGATATACTTGTATATCACACAGTATCAGAGAATCTTGATGCAATTAGGACACATGAATCAGAGACGAACATGGATTATTATAGCTTGTCTTCAACAGGAGACTAAAACGCTTCAGCATTTCACTTTGATCATAAAATCAGGGCATATGCATATCATGTTTATATATATATGAACTGCGTAGTTATTGCATATATATATTATTTATCATGTTAATTTAATTAATTAGAAATTTTAATTTTAATTAAAATATTTTATGATATAAAATAAAATTCATTTTTTAATTAAAGTTTTTAATTAAATGAAAAAAATTTAGATATTTTACTTTTTCAGAAAATATCACGTTTAAGATGATTTTTCATAAAATCGGATATCTTGAAAAAATATGAGAAATAATTCTATATTTTGAAATAATTAAATAAAAAAATATTTAATCAAAATAAAATATTAATTTTTTTAAAATATGGAATAAAAAATAAAATAATAAATGTCTTTAATCACTACATTAGCTGAAAAACTGAAGAAAAAACTGTGCATTTAAACACAAAAGATGGTTTAACAAATCAGAATCTTTAGAATCGTGTATACAAAAAGATGTTAGATTTTTTCAGATCGTGTGGTTTTTAAAATTAATAAATTTATTTTAATTAAACAGATTTTTATAACTCATAAAAATATTTTAAAAATTTAAGTGGGAGAGAAAATTTATTCACAGATAAATATCGCGGTCTCTATCACCAGTTTGTAGGCGATATAATTAAACCCTACGTGTTGACAGTAGCGCCTTCCTCCCTATCGGACCGATTAATTGCGGTATTGTCAGTACAAATCTCCTTTAGGAATAATTCTGAATAATTGTTAGTGTGGATCATTTCTCCATCTGAAGGGTTCATTGCGAAGCGATTGATTTGGAGTTAGGTGATGATTAACACTTAACTGTATATAATATTATCATCTTCATTTGAGGCAGTGCTATTATATACTAGACCGGAGCTATGGTAATTACTTTATTTTACTTAGTAGTGTCAGTTGCCTAGGTAGTAAAAATGAATAGGAATTAGGTTGTTTAATCATACGATGGATAGTAGACATTCTCACATCGAAGCATGCTATTCACAAGGTACCAAGTTACTGGCGAATTTCTTTTAAAATGGAATAGGGAACCAAATTAAAATAAATTTAAAATTTTGCTCATCATAATTAACGGTATTTTTTAATTATGTGATTCTCAGAATTAAAATAACTTTCAACCCATTCCCTTTACACTATAACAAAAAATAGTTTTGGCAACCCAACAAAAATCATCGATAAAAGTCAATTTGCGTAGGTAAAAGTGTTTGCTGACACAAATCAGTGCGTCGCCACGTCGTTGGTAAGAAGGCGCCACTAAAAGGTTTCACCAACGTATAACCTACACGTTGACAAAAAGATGGATTTGCCAACATGATTTTGCATCGCCAATAAACTAAATTTTGTGTCAGCAAATATATAATTCGTTGGCAAAAGTCATTCATATCAAGGCCGCTTTGACACTTTTGCCAACGATAATAGTTGTCGTTAAAAGTAATGATATTTTAAATTTTATCACTTTGCTAACACATTAAAATGTGTCGCTAATAACAAATCTTTGTCCACAAGTGAGTTCATTGCCAAAAGTATTATATTATAGTTTTCAATCCCTGTTTCTTTTGTCATTTTTTGGATTGTCATTTTTTGTTAAATTATAATTCTTCAAAAAATGCACAATATAAAAACTCATCTCACATACATTCAATCCAAATCAAACACAACAAATATATCCAAATTTGAAGAGTAATTATCAACACAAAATATCTCAAATTATAATCATTAATCCCAAAAGGTAAGTATCAATCAAAAAGTAATCTCAAATTAAAGTGCATTCAAAAGGTAAAAATCAAATTCAAGTATACTAAAATCCATAAGTTAGTTATCTAAATATCCAAAAATTAATACAATCATAAAGTTGCTCGAATTCTACTTAAAGAGGAGAAACATCATATCCTTCACTGAATGTGTCATCGTCGCTTTCGTTATCTGGAATTAAGCCCGAAATGCTAGCTGGATCAACCCCTGCATTTACCTCTAATACTTGCAAAATATTTTGAAATGTTGTCATAGTCTTTTCATAATTATCCACTTTTTTTCGCAAAGCAACTATCTCAGGATCAGGCTCTTTAGGCTGTGTGTCAGATGAACTAGTATTCTTGCAAGTCTCATAGCCCTTGAATAAGGTCGACCTCTTTCTAAGCACTTGTATAGAGATTTGTTCTTTGGATAACAGATTGGTGACATCAAGCTGCGATTGCTCAACAATCTTTGAAAGCATTTCATCCTGTAATATTTAAAATTCATAAATCTTATCTATAACAGTTATGTACTAGAAATAATTTATAATCCATTCTACGAGACCAAGAATTCAAGTTTTATGAAAAATATTACAATAGAACTAACTCATACATACATGATGTTCTCGAGCTTTGCCATTTTTCCTTACATCTTCTCCATGTTGATGTCGTATATGAGTTTCTTTAAACTTTTCCACAATAGACAATTGTCTACCAATATTCTTTTTGACCTATAATTCCATAGAGTTATTTTATAAGACTACAACAAAATAGTAAAAATATATAATGAAACATATATTATTTGAACCGGCACTTACCACCATAGATGCTCGCGATAAAAACGACATGAACCCGCTTGTATGATTATATTTCACACAAGATCGTGCAACTTTCGCTTTGTTAGATTTTTCCTGTAATAAAAAAAAAAGGCAACCAAACAATAAAATCAATGATATATAACTCTTACAAAGTGTTAGTACTAATTTAACAAAATCAATAAAGGGTACCTTCCATTTCTCGGTCTCCCACAGATTGCTAATCATGTTTACCCAATCTCGTAGCTTACAAAGATGTAATGGATGACTCTTGGGGTCAAGAGCTTTCTTCTCTTTGAGGGCAATGTAGTGCTTATGTAACTTGCATTTCCATTCTGAATATAATTGCTTGCACTTTTGATCAATAATGTGCTAAAGAACCAAATCATTTTTGTAATCCCCAAGCTCAAAAATTTGCTGCAATTGGAATAAATAATTAAAATATTTGTTATATCATGCAAGAAGTACGTTAGTAGATGATTAGGATATGAGACAAGTATTATTTGTTTTGTACTACCCCAACTCTCGTCACGATAGACTCCTTGATTCTAAAATTAATCTCTTTTCAACCAGTTGGTCGGACAGGTGCATGATCCCGAATGTTTTTCCTAGAGCGTTTGAAACACGAGTTGCGTTCTCCCTCTCTATTGCCATCATTGTACGATTAATAACAGCAAGAAGGGGATGGCCAATTTGTTTTCTTATCTTATCCACTTGTTTTCCCATTGTAGGGCCCTGTATATGCTTCTTGCATAAAATTGATATAAAACTAGCATAATGAACTAATAGAAATCATAGAAACTAAGAAATAATATGAAATATGTAGAACATGGAAAAATGCATTATGTAGAAAAAACATTATAAAAAGAAAATATGCTCTATAATGTGTTTTCATTAAAGCAATTTTTGTAAAACATTTTTTTTATCAAATATTTTTAAAAAAATTCGACAGAGTTTCCCCTGTTTTTCGGACATCCTGACAATACAAATATCTCTAATATAACCTGTAAACAACAAATTCATAAAATATTAAACACAGGCTCAGCCTGAATCTCAACAACCACAAAATAACATAATCAATAGGCCTTAGGCCATCCATCATAATTTCACATACAATGCAATCAACCTCCAATTCACAAAACATATTTGATACAATTTAAGACTAAATGAATCAAAAATTACTCATATAAGTCTCACCTATGCTGCTGGTGATAGGATGCGGGCTAGGCTCTCCATTTGGCTACGTAGATAATGTAGGTGGCTCAGTAGGTAATGTAGGTGCCTGAATCGTCTTGGCAACCACGTCAGGTGTGCTTCTTGCATGAATAGCTCGTGTTTTGGGAGGATGGGTTAGAACAGAATGTGTTGGTAGAGCTTGGGTCACTCCATCAGGGGTGTTG
>JAOTRH010230710.1:0-10187 GCA_034768845.1 Heliamphora exappendiculata
TAAACTGTAAATAAAAATGTGTATGATAATTATTTTTGTTTTTAAAAAATTATAAATAGTTTTTAAAATTTACAAAATTTTAAAAAACAGAAAAAATATGTTTTCACTTGTTTTATAAACAAATTTTGATTGAATTCATCTATAATTTCTAACTGTCACTTTTCAAATATTTATGTTCATAAACATGTTTTTATTTTTATTTTTATTTATAAACATAAACAAAAATATGTTTTTTATTTTTTTGTTTACTGTAAACGTTACAAAACGAGCCCGATATATGAGACTCGCTTGATATTATATCCAATCTTGTAGCAAAATTCCCCAAACAAATGAAAAATGGAGGAGTTGAGGTGGTGGCTCGACTTTTATGCATATTTGTCGCTTCTCTTACGTCTTCATCGTTGGCTCTGGATGGATCGAAGTGGTAAGAGATGATTTTCTTCATTGAGAGAGGGCTTTCTTCACCGAGAGAGGAAAGGGAAACGCCTAGTGTCTATATGTGTAAACTAGCATAAATGTGATATTTCATCCTACATCGATGGAATATAAAAATTATGTCTAATATGTAAAGAAATTTGTGAATTATTACTAATAACTTACATTTAAGTATTTTGGACAGCATTGCTTGACTTTTTATTCAAGTTATTAGACCAATTGTGCATTTAGGTCATTACAAATAGTATCAAAGCCGACTCTGATTCTCATGTGGGGCTCCGTGGTGGTGTGGATAAAGAAATAGAGTTTGGGAGAGAGGTAGAGGCCCCGAGATTGTATACTTTGTGCTCTATATCATCTAATGGGTAACTATCTATATCCCAACTAGGAAAATAACTTAAGTCACACGACGAGGGTGTCGCATATTTGAGTGGGGGATATTGTGATAGCTCATCCCACATCGATAGGATATAAAAATTATGTCTGGTATATAAAGAAATTTATGAACTACTACTAATAGCTTGGTTTTAAGTATTTTGAGTCACGCTGTTAAACTTTTTATTCAAGTTATTGGGCTAGTAGTATACTTAGATCGTTACAATAAGCGTGTGCTATACATATATAGCACACAAATTTCAAATCCTACAACAAAAAACACAAAAAGATACACAAAATAATATTTATTTAATTTAAATGGAAAAAATACAATCCTCTGTGATTTACACCGAATACAACAATGAACCTCTGGTTCAATCTCAAAAAATGTTACAATCCAACAGTTGCTATAGCTTGTTGTCGAATCGACTCAGATAACAACTTCTTCAAGTCTTTGAACTGAAAAGGTTGAAGAAAATGGCCTTGATCGGGAGCTTGAAAGTGTAATATCGAACAATGATTAGAAGTGTCGACTTTATGAGATTTGACTATTAAAGTGTGCTTGGTGTCAGAACTTGTAGATGAATCGGTATGTTGTTGATGTACTTGATGATCCTTCACGAGAGATTTAAGAAGAACTTTGAGTAAAATTTCGAGTAGAGCACCTTGAAGAATACATAATAATTCTCTTGGACCCAAGGTCCTCTCTTCATTAGCAATAGCCTCTATTAAGAGGTTCAAGAAAGGAGTGCCAACCCCTTCGATTTGAATGACTTGATTTAATTTCTAAATTGAGAAAATAATTTCTCTTTTTTATAGAAATAAAAATAAAAATTTTAATTTTAATTTATCTCCCACTTTTTTTGTTTGTCAAAAAATTGTGACATGCGTCATTGTGGGACTCACGCTTTTGCATACTTTAACCATTTTAGCTTTTGATTAAATTATAAAAATTTATTTATCATAATTAATCAAACGGTAGTTAAATTATGTCAAAATTTTAATGTTTACAAATTATTCCCACTTCAAAACTCAAGCAACATGCTTGCTTGGTAGCATCAAATAAGATGGTTGAAGTTTGTTTTGTTTTCCTTTTTCTTCAATCAACAACTAGTACTTGGTTGGTAAACTAGAAAATATGCCAGGTAAGTATTAAAACAAGTATTAAAACACTTAGAATTTTTTTTCTTTTCAAGAATTCTTCAACGACTTGTTTAAGAGATGAACTAATTTTCTCAAATCCTCTTTCTCCAGTAAAACAATATACCATGTTGTATCAAGTCAACATCAATCTTCAAATGATAGTCAATTACTCCACCAATTTAAGAATGGTCTCCTTATTTCGTTGGTAGACAATCAAATTGTAAGCAATTATTTCACCAATTTAAGAATGATTTCAATCTTTAAATGGCAGGCAATCATTTCATTAATGTGATAATAATGTCAATTTTCAAATTGTAAGCAGCCATTTCATTAATTTAAGAATAATTTTTTTCTTTTTGTTGGTTGCAACTAATATAAGAAGGGTTACGCTAATCACCGTTCATTGAGATAATAATAATAATTTTTTTTTAATATCAATATATTTTTAAACGTGGAACCTACTATTTTTACAAATATCAATACACTTTGCATAAATATCTATAAATTCTATACTTATTATTCACCACCCTTTGAGCAGTAGTTAGCATTTTTTGTATAAGAATGATCGTTATTCTCATCGGCCATAATTGTTTTTTTTTCCTTCTTTTAGAACTGGTCTCATTTTTGTGTCATTAGAGCAAAATTTGTATTTAATGCATTCATCTTGATTGTGACCTCTATCACTACTTGAATTTATCGCGAGTTATGACCTCTATCATTACTTGAATTTCTCGCGATTTAAAATTTTAGTAAATGTCGACATTCCATCGAATCAAAGGACTGGCCTTAAAAAGCATGGAATTACTTTTATCATTTTTTTTCTTTTCTTTTCTTTGTTTTTGCATGTTGATAATTTCTTTTCTTTCATTTATTAAATTTATTTATTTTTTAAACTAGGGATCAAAGAGCATCACAAAGAAACTTTAAAAAGATACGAGGGTCTCTCCATTTTCGTGCATGCTACATTGGTGGAACTTCGAGTCATATCTCATCATCAATATAATTTTTTATAAAAATGACATGAACATCTCATCATACAGTCGTCAGTAATAAAACAGTGGGCTTCGCATAGTGACTCGCCATCGGCACCAACTTAGAAAACGACAAGAGTTTGTCGCTTCTTTGTCTTTGACAATGACTTTAAAAAAAAACAAGTGGGCCTTGCATCATGACTCCCATCAGCACCGATTTATAAAAAATATGAGTTTCTTGTCGCCTAGTCTTTGGCAATGACTTAAATATTCGAGTATCTACCAACTAAAAAATATTTTAGATTTTTAAAATCAAATTAAAGTACACAAAACAAAATAAAAATTGTCTTAGTATGAAAAACTTTTTATTTTGCTTATCAACTAAATAAATATATGTAACTTTCAAAAATATTTATATTTTTAATAATATTAAAAATTTTATATTAAAAGTTGTATTGAGTTTTTTATTGTCCGTAAACTTTTAACACTCGTAATAAATAAATTATTCTAATTCTCTCTCCATATAGCTGGAGGAAGAGTAATATGGTGAATTTTTTTGTGTTTAATTTTATATTTCTCCGTCTTTGCCTCCACCTCCGTACTTAATTTAAATATGTTATTTCTATTTAATATTTTGATAGTATTTTTTTAGGTATTAATGAAAATATTCTGTTTATCTTAAAATAAAAATGAACTATGTGTTTCTTTTAGTTTAAAATTTTTAAAATATTTAGCGTGTATTATTTTATCCTTACTCCGTCTCTAAATTTCATCGAATTAGATAAATTTATTCTGAACGAAATAGATTGGATTACGCCTCTTCTATTGCAAGTCAGGTAAAATTTGTATTTTTGAGTAAGAATTTGAACAAATTATTCTAACTGTGTTTTTATTTATTTATTTATATTTTAACAATATAAATATAAAAATGAGTGAATTAAGAAAATAATTTTTCTCATTTACTGTCATATCATTAACTTTAGTTAACTGTTAAGATTTCAATATAATTAAAAATGTGTAAAAAAAATTTCATCTATAGTTATTTTTTTTAAATGTATACTGATTGTTCATATTTTTTAAAATTCCTCTAATTTTAAAGTATTAAAAAATCTAAAAAAATAGTCAAAATTTTAAAACTAAAATGACAAAAATATAGTTAATATTTTTTTAAATCTTTAATAAAAATGTACTTTACTGAAAATTTTAAAAATATCCTAAAATAAGCTTCATTCTCTTTTAAGAAAATCTCTTAGAAAATATTTTTTATGCAAATCTCATATAAAATCTATTTCGAGGAAATCTTCCAAAAAATCACTTTTAAAGAAATCTTTAAGAAAATCTCTTTTTAAATTTTGAATACCAAGATTTGACCAAAAACATATAATTGTTAATAAGATTGATAAAAAATACTTTTGATCATATAATTTACTAAAAAAAAGCATTAATAAATAAATATTTTATAAGCCCTTCATGTGTTAGCATTTTTTAATCGCATAAGAAAAATGGATAATAAAATTTTTAATAAAGAAAGAAGACTACTATTTGATTTGTCTACAAAAATCTTCAAAATTTTGAATTCGAACAACACTTCTTTTTTTTTATTTTTTTCTTTACACTAAATAACTAGATTATTTATTCTGTAAAATATTTTGTTAATTTTAAAATTTAAAAATAAAAGATTTCTAAGAATAAATTTTTCTTTTAAATACCATTAATCAAGTATTTTTTACTTTTCTTTTTCTTTTACATTGGTCTTTTGTAGAATTTTT
This sequence comes from Heliamphora exappendiculata, assembly GCA_034768845.1. Lineage (NCBI taxonomy): Eukaryota > Viridiplantae > Streptophyta > Magnoliopsida > Ericales > Sarraceniaceae > Heliamphora > Heliamphora exappendiculata. The sequence goes on from JAOTRH010230710.1 coordinate 4,694, forward strand.
TGTTAATTTTAAAAATAAATTTTTTTAAATGTAATATTTTTGTTAAATTTTTACATTAAAATTATTGATTATAAACTTTTTTATATTAAAAGTTCTTTTAGATTTTCTTATCGCCAATAAAAATTTTAAACCCCTCACAATATCTAAATTACTTTAATATTTAAAAATTTTTATTATTTTTTTAAAAATGTATAATTTAAAAATGCATATTTATAAAGTTACATATATTTATAAGCAACAATTTTAAAATGCAAGAATCTTTGCTAATTTTTTTATAAATATTTTAACATTAAATTGACTTTCTTTTAAGAAAGATCTTCTAGAATATTTTTTAAAGAAATTTTTTTAGACATATCTCCAACAAAGTCTCTTTTAAGAAAATCTGTTTTTAAATTATGAATATCAAGATTTGACAACTTTTTTTATTCGATAGCTAATCAAATTTTTTTTAAAAATTAATTCAAAATTATAAAAAAATTGGATTAGAGATTTGGAGTTTTCGTTTATATATATATATATATATATATATATATATATGTGTGATTCACCTAATGTTAACAAATATTTTTATTTGTCAAAAATATTACATGTTATTATTTATATAATATTTTAAAAATACTTAATAATTTATCGTAAAACTGGAATAATATTATTTAGAGCCTTAATATATAATGTGGTACATCCATAATTATTGATTCCATAAATTATATCTAAATTCAATTATATGTGAAGATTATGGATGTGTCATGCAGTGTAATAGAAGTGTGTAATAATACGTGGCATTATTATTATTATTTTTTTCAAATTAGAGTGTTCAAAGCTTCATCTCCAATAATCATTCAACTGTCCGTATAAAATAATTTTGAGTTTTAGGAACAAAAAATTAGTTATAATATGATGAGTTAAATCAAAGGTGAATCAAATATACCGGTCATTATTTAGAAATAATTTAATAATAAAAATTTAAAGATAAGAATAGGTTGTAGGACTCAAATATTTGATAGAGCGAATATAAGACTTTGGTGTAAAAAAGTTATTCACGAACGACATACACTTGACTGTATTAAGAGAAGTCAAATACAAATTGATAAATTGAGGATATGCCTTATTTTAAGAAGGTAGTTGAGGATATTTTTTTTTTCAAAATTATGTATTTTATAAAGTTATTTTTTAAAATATTTAGGAAAAAATGAATTTTTATACCCCTTTTTAAGTTTAATTTATTTTATAACTAAAATAGAAAGATTCACAAATTTTTTTTATTAAAAGACACTTACTAACATTCACTGAATTATATCACGTGCTGATTGTGCTTTGCAAAAAAAAAATTTATTTTATTAAATGGTAGAATTTAGTCGCTTTGTTTTCGACAATAATGTTTTGTTTAATTCATTTTATATTATTTTTCGTTATTTTTAGTAAAATTGTAGAAAATGGTAGACATTAATTAAGTGACTGCTTTATTTTTAATAATAGAAAATAATACACATTAATAATATTTTGATTAATCTATTTTATGTTATTTTTGTCATCTTTGTTAAAATTACAGAAAATAATACACATTAATTGAATGAATGCTTCATTTTTGTAATAGAAAATGATACAATGTCACAATATGTATGCAATGAAATGAAGAAACTATTTAATTAAACATTAATGTGTATTATTTTTTACGTTTTAATAAGTATGCAACGAAATGAAACCGCCATTTGAATAGCCGCTTCATTTTTGTAACAAAAAATGATACACGTGTTATAATATCAATTTTAAAAATAATACACATGGAATAATATTCTTAAATATTTTAAGAAAACATTATTGTTTCATGTTTATCATTTTAGAAACTCTTAATGTGCATCATTTTAAAAACTGATATTATTTCAGACGCTGTTTCATGTATATCATTTTTGAAAATATAATTATTTATGGTATCATTTCTGACAATGAGTCAAATTTATGTGTATTATTTAATAAAACTCTAATTGTATTTTTTTGTGTTTTAATATGCATACAACGAAATGAAACAGTCATTTGATTAAATCTTAATGTGTATCAATTTTTGTATTTAATATGTGTGTAACGAAATAAAACGACCATTTGATGAAATCTTAATATGTATTATTTTTTGCGTTTTAGCAAATATATAGTGGTCAAGTGGTGGAAAATGTAAAACGACAGAAAATAGATGAACGAAAACGTTATTGTAAATACTTGTATGCATTCATCATATATATGAAACTTAAAAGTGATCAAATTTTGGTAATAGTCTAAAACAGCAAAAATTAAGAAAATAATTTTTTTGAAATATTAGATATAATATAAATCATTTTATATGTATCATCATGTCATTATTAATAACTAAGGGTATAAACATAAATTTTTTTAAATTTTTTTTAAAATAGAACCTAACGGGACATGTAATTTTTAAAAATGATTTATCTATAAACAGTGTTCTAAATTAGAATCCATCCCTAATTTACGTTAATTTTAATCCCGCATGTATATCAAATAACTAGAAATTTATTATTACTCCATCCTTAAATTCGAAATTACTATTATAAAGATATTTATTGTAACTGAAATTATAAACTTATAATGAGTAATATAGTGCTTGGTGGGTCAATTGACCCATTAAAGGTTGATTGATTTATTATTATTATTATTTTTTTAAATTAGTGTATAACTGATTTTATTAAAAAACATAATTAATTATATAATAATGTATTTTTTTATTATTTTAACATATTTCACTCTTCACAGTTATTTCTCAAAATAAGAGTAAAAATCTATAATAAATTGTCGATGAAAGCTTAAAATTTCACAAAAATCTATAATGTTTTCAGTTGTCATTATTTATAACCTTTTCAAATTTGAAATAATGATAATAGGAAGCTTCATTTTAAAATTCTCTCAAATAAAAAATAATGAAAAAAATATTATTTATAATATTTAATAAAAAATAATATTTTTTTTGTATAATATTACAAACTAATAAATTCATCGTTAATTGAATTAATACTAAAAATATGATAGGACTACTGATATTTAAATTGATAACATTTCACGTAAGATAAATTAATAACTTTATCAGTAATTTCACAATGTGATAAGCAATATATTTTGACGTTTGAAAAAATTTAATAAAATTATTTAATAGATTATTACCATACCGAAAAAACTATCAAAATAGAAACAAAATTTTGTTACAATAATAATTATACTGGTCTAAATAATTATTTAAATCTAAATTTAATAGGTAAGGAATAAAAAGAAATTTTTTTTTACATATAAATCTTTAATTAAGAACTAATATTTTTATAAGAAAATAAACTTGATGTTCTGATGCATCCGTAACACCGGCGGCCTCATATCAGATAAGGATATTTGTTAAATTCCTCCCCTCAGAAAACACCCAAATATCTATACACTCACGTATTTGTATCTTTGCATAGAGATATATGTAACTATATACGCGATTATTGTTCGGAAGTTTTGATCTTTTCGTGATTGATGACTGATGATGAAGAAGAAGAACCTTGAACCCTAAAACTTTGTTGAACTTGCTGGAGAGTTTCTTCGAACTGAAACAACCGTTTTATCTCACAGTTACCTGATTATTGTTCAGAAGTTTTGAGGTGTCCTTGATTGTTGATTGATGATTGATGATGAAGAAGAAGAACATTGAGCCCTAAAACTTTGTTGAACTTCCTGGAGAGTTTCTTCGAACTGAATCAACCGTTTTCAGCATCATCATCATCTCACATCTGCTGCGAAGGGCTGCATGAGTAGTCAGGTAATTCAGCTACAGGACGACCGGTGCTTCAAGAGCAAGTTGTTGAAGCAGCAGCAGGAGCAGCAGCCATGGGCGTGGTTATCATTTCTCAGTCGCCGTCTTCGTCGGCACTCTTCGGTCTCTCTCTCCCCCCTCTACTTCTTCGTCAATCTCGTTGTTGTTGTTCTGCCTCGTCGTCACCGTCCTCGTCATGGTCGCCTCCGTCTCGAATACGCCATTGCTTCTCTGCTCGTCGATGGCTGAATCCCCAATTCACCCGGCCGAGGTAAGCCCCAATTTTGTTTGCTTGTAGTTTTGCTCTGTTTGGCAGCGGGAAAAAGAAGTGGTAGGAATGGAAATTAAAATTTCTATTTTTAAAAAAATTCCAGCACTAAAGGAGGAATTTGTGTTTTCTAGCTCATATTTTGGCTTTAATATGCGTGTTTGTGTGTGAATACTAATGTACTACTTGATCTATACTATAATAGCACTTGGTGTTGCTTAAAATTGAAGTTGTGTCAACTTTGAATTTTTCTAAAATGCTATTTCTTTGTATAACTAATTTTATTTTAAAATTTTAGGGATATAATTTGAAAATTATATTACTCCTCTACTCCTATATTTTGCAATTGTTTCTGTTTCAATTTGAAAATTTAAAACCGCATCAGTTTTCTCTTGCCTTTTCTTTTTCTTTCTCTTTATTTTTTTAATTTGACATTTATATTACAATAAATTAAAAATCCCACACATATACTATGTGGTACGAACCCTAGTGTAGGAGAAAATGACTTACATATATTTTCTTAAAAAAGATTCTTTTAGAATTGTTCATGCGCCGATTTTCTTTACTAACAGTTTTGGGCTTTTGGGTGGTGTTTGTTGTATTGCAAGTTAAATCAACTTTACCTGTGGGTAATGAAGCCTTGATGACTTGTATTATATTTCTGTTAAACGGGTACTTTATTGTTAAGCTTGGTAAAAGATTGAGTTTTCGATGAGATGAGAAAGAATGGAAAAAAAGGAAGAAATTAACGAATGCAAATTAGACCTTCTATTATGTTTCTTTGAATAGGTATACTATTGTTAATGGTGGGTAAAATTTGAGTTGTTAGAGAGAAAGAAATGAAACAAGAAGAAACTAAGGAATGAAAATGAATGCCTTGTTTGTTTTGAAAGATTAGGGAAGGGAGAATTGGACTGATAGAGAAGGTTAACTTACTAATTTTTTTTCACTTGGTATTATGAGTTCCACATTTGTATTACAGGACTCAGACTAACAGTCCGATGAATGAGAGATTGCTAATCTTTCACTTATGGTATTAATAATACCAGGAAAATTGGTCTTATTAGTACTAGGTTCTGGAATTTCTCTCCTTATCTACTGATTAGAAATAACTCTATAACTTTTATCTGATTCTTTATCTCACTCTAGTTAAACATGAACTAAATTTCTCGCTGTATATATAATCATATTCATAATTCCTTGGTTTATAAAAAACACATGGGAGACTCCAGTATTACTAAATTACTAATACCTTCTATTCTATCCATTCTTATCCGAAATAGCAAATAAGCCTGAAGCGTTATACATGGAAAGAGCAAACTCTCAAGACCTAAGTCACAGAACTTATATAACAGACCGAGAGCTCTTTCCTTTTTCTGTGGAAGTGGTGTGTGGGTGTGTGTGTGTGTGTGTGTGTGTGTGTTTTTTTTGTTGGGGTG
>JAOTRH010230732.1:0-10186 GCA_034768845.1 Heliamphora exappendiculata
TAAGACATTAAAAGTTTTTCTGAAAAGGTTTTTTAAATCTCCATTGCTAGCAAAGAAACCCAATTCTCCCCCCCCCCCCTCTTGGGTTGCCTGTTTCTAACACCTTGAATTGATGCCCCAAAAGAAGTGGCCAACAGATGCTCAATTGTTATGTATTTCTCTGTAAATTGCTGAACTGATTTTACAAAAATAAAATAAATAACTTATTTACCTTAGGAATTGACCTTAGTGATAAATATGAAAGTTATAGAAAATATTTTTATATAATTGGTGTTAAAATATCATAAATTAATTCTATGTCTAAGTACTTCAAAACTCTGCTGTAACTCTAAAACTAACAATTAAATTTTTATCTAAAAATTGGCTAAGTGTTAGAATGACGTGTTACTTGTGGAACTTGAGTGTGTGAACTTTATATGAAATTTTTAAGTAATTAGTATATGAAATTGATACTTTTGATAAAATGAACCCATACCGATGGTTCGATTCTTTGTCACATAAATTATGATTATCCTTCGCATGCTTGTACTTGATGCTTTAGCAAGTTGTACCATGTGTCATATCATATTTATATGCCATGCTATAATTATTTGCACATGATAAGCATATTGCATATCATGAGCATTCCTACACTTACATCTTGGATTATTGAACTCTCTTTTGTACCTATCATTGTGGGTTGTATCATGTACATTTGTTTTGGTTATTTTAAACCTCGGTTATACTTGTTGGGTGTATGTCCCATTGGTTTCCGTTGTCCCTTGAATTATGGTTAAATCATAGAAGTGGTGTTAATACGGGCAAATTAGGTTACTTCGGAGAAGAGCCCAATTATGGTGGACCTACACGCCATTGCAAATTCGGAGAAGAGCCTAATTTAGCGGACCTAATCCCACTGCGGTGGTAACTTCAGAGAAGAGCCCAATTATGGCGGTCCTAAATCCCTCATCTTGGTACTCTAAATAACATGAAGTATCTTTTGAAATCCCTGTTATTAATTAGATTTTGGGTTGACGCTTAACAAGCATCCTAGTGCTTATGGTGGGGATTGTCGGCCCGGATAAGGATGGATAAAACTGGTTGGCTCATTCCCACGCCGTTGCCATTAAGTAAAGCAGTTGCGGCATAACGCCCAGTGACACATTTACTATTCGCAACGAGACTAGAATAGGTTAAAGTGATCAATATACCATCAAGTCTATTCTGTAATTTCCGGCGTGGAATTCATGATACTATTCTGGAAGTGCTTGGGATTGGGCATCTGCATTGCGTTCATTTGCATTATACACTTATTCTTTTGTTCTTATATATGTTCATCCTGTTGAAAATGAAAAATAGCCTGTAACTTTGCATTGGGTTCTATGTGATATGTATTGTGGAATATCTTGTCGCGAGTTTGTTAGACGGTTTAGGAAATTTACTTCTGGGCTCTGGCTCATGGCATTTATGCCACAGGTGACGAAGAGGGACCCTTTGAGGAAGGCTGGTTCATTGAAGGGAAAGAATTTGTAGAAGAGGGAGAGTGGCAGGAGTAAGTCGACTCCAACGACACAGTTTGAAGATATAGGACGTTAACTTTTTGATCTTTTGTTCAAGTTTTTCACGGACATAATGTAACTTTATTAAGTTTTCTGGATGACTATATTTATTTAATATTTTGAACAATCTCTGAACTATTAATGGTGTAATAGTTATCTTACGTATTTATGAACATTCGGCTAGAATAAGTCCCTTATTTATAGTTACATATGTCCTGACATGCCCGGGGAACGTGGTGTCATAGTTTGGTATCAGAGCCTAGGTTTAGTGAACCTTCAGGCCTTGGGAAATAGGAGATCGCGAGTTCTGTAGCGTAAAAAACTATGTAGAATGTCTGTACTATTAAGTTATCACGTATAATTTTAACAATTTAAAATCTTTACCTTAGGATTTTCTCTATCTTTCTTTCTTAGGATGGCATCCGACGCAGAACCAATTAGACAACCATGGGCGGGTCCAGAACCTGAAGATTTAGATCCTGAAAAAGATCCAGAAGAGGATCCAAAAGAGATACCTGTAAAGGAGCAAGAACCGATCGACGCCATCCCTCTAGCATGGATGTTTCCAATTGTGTGGCCAGCACAGGGAGAGGAAGAGGTCGAGGAGGTAGGAGCAAACAAGGAACCCGATGTAGTAGGGGAGGAGGCAAATTTTGAAGTAGACGATGTGGAGGAACTTGAGGACGAGAACGAGAACGAGGAGCGAGCCATCGCCTTCTTTTATAATCTGCTAGAGGCGCCACCACCAGAGCCAGAAGATGATGAAACCATAGATGTAGTAATCTACTGGAGCTGCCAAGACTATCGCAAAGACTATCAGATCGGAGAGCGAGTGTATGCGACGGTGTTCCCCGAAAGGACATGGAAGTGGAAAAAGCCTGAGTCTTTTCTGAGATACATGGGTCTGCTAAGGGTATTGGAGAGATGTGATGAAACCACCTACCGTCTGAAGGTACCACCAGAATTGAAAAGGCTATTGGGGGATAGGATGGATGCAAAGTGGATGCAGACGCAGAAACCAAGAGACTTTAATAGTCTAAAAACGTACCTGGAGATACGAATTGCTATAATCAATAGAGCTCGTAGAGGGCCAGGGAACATTTGGTACGTGGCGGTCAAGTGGCACAGCTACGGCATTTATGAAGCGACTTTGGAATGCGAGACAACTGTTCGCCACTTTTATCCGCGTTTGTTTGTTTAGGCTTTAGTACGCTAGACGTTGTGCTTTTATTTTGTTTGAAGGTTGTGTGTGTGCTATGTGAACTTTTTAAGAACCTTGTACCAGTTAGGTGTTTGAATGAAATTCAAGTGTTCGTTGTTAAATTCATTATAAACTATCTCGAATTCATGAGCTATTTCATAATTTCAAACTAAAATCTACAATACGTAAAAAAAACAAAAAAAAATGAAGACAATTAAGAATGGAAACAACCCCCTAATCTCGACACTCTCTTAGATGGTTAATAGACGATCAGACCACCAATAAGTTGACTAACCCTTAGATGATAAGGCACTAGGAGTAGCTTAAGTTCTAAGGAAAACACCATTAAAATTCCACAACTTCACCCTTATGAGTTTTTTTTCCCAAACCCTTATATCAACTCCTATACCGCTTAAAATTCTTTGCTTCCCTTTCCTTCTAATACCACCGGTCCTCAACAATGCTACCCAATAGCATTCGAGGGTAATCCTTCAGCACCATTCATTTTCCTGACTGCAATATTATGTCAGACTGAAGCAATTTTAAGAACTCTTGAAATCCTAACCTCGGGAGTTGACTTGGATGCTTGAAATGAAATACGTTAGGCCGACGTAATTTCAGGACAAATATCCATTTTCGCTACCCATTGCTTAGACATACCTTATTCAAGGTCCAATACTGTACATATTGGTTCCGAGAGCATCCTCTTTGTAATATTCATTAATTGCCAATCTTTTGACCTCTCAACCTAAGTCAACGGTGATTGCTTTAACCATGACCCCATGCCTTTGAACCATCCGGGAATTCATTCTAAGATGACCCTAACCCCAGTGGCATTTCATGCTTGTACCATTCGAAATCCTCAGCTGAATGCTTATCTAGTCACTACCGTATGGTTACCTTATCTGAAACCAATAAGATTGAGCTAACCATCTTTATCGAACTCCACGCGTGTTTAGTCCATCGATCTTCAAAACCTTACCCGTAAGTCAGTGAGTGACGATGACCGTGAAGATATTACATTATTAGGCTTTGACGCTTTCATGGAAGATTAGGACAATGCACGGAACCCTCTTAACGCCTCTTCGAATCGTGAGGTAACCTTTCCTCAACATTACGACTCAAAGTATCGTCAACGTCCGCATTTAACAAAGTTTTGAAGACTGAGACTCCCGAATGTAGGAATGGTTAAGTAAGGGTTTACTCAACTGATTACACATTTTCAAAGGACCCGATAAGTAGAACTATGCCACCAGTCACCTATAGTTAGGAACAACAACTTCACATAAATGGACCCACAAACACATTAACCCAGGAAGAAAAAGGTTCGTACCGATAGTAGAGAAGTGGAAAACAAGAAGTAACCTCAAGTTTAGGATACCCTTAGTATGCAAATAAAGAAAAAGTATCTGTACGCATCAATATTCATGTCAGATTTTCCACCAAAATGTTAGAGTCCGAATCCTGCCATCCCCACCTTCAATGAAGAATTCTGACGACGACATGAGCATCTGGAGCTAGAAAAGACTCTACAACCTTTGGGGAGCACAAGGCAGTTGTCAAACGTATCTACCTGCATTTGTTTTAGATGGGACCTAGCAAGTTTCACGTTGAATCTTTTCTTTTCTTTCAATATTGTATGTGTGTTTTGTGAATGGCATGAAATACAAGTATTGTAAAAAAAAAATCTTACACTCAATGCTTTTCGAAAATGACCTCAAACTTAACTCTACATGACCCCAGAACATAAGCATAATCCATAATTGAGACAACCCATAAATCATAAGACTCTTTTTTTTAGGATAACTAATAGAAGACCAAACCACCACCGACAAACTAGTGGACCCATTAATGACGAAGCACCTGGATTAGCCCAAGTTTTACGAGAGCTTGCCATCAGCATTAACTGTCCCCAAGTGCGTGATAGAGCGTGATTCTTATCGGAGCTTGAAAGGCAGCGAGCCCCTACGTTTAGGGGAGGAGTAGAATCGAAAGAGGCCGAGGAGTGGCTCAGGGCCATCAAGAAGTTATTCAACTCAATGGGAGTTCAAGTTAAGGCAGATCGGGTAGCCTTAGCAGCTCACCTATTAGAAGGAGAAGCAGACCATTGGTGGTCTATGATCAATAACACCCAAGACGTGGCAACCTTAACATGGGATCAGTTTGAAGGGCTCTTTTTGGAAAAATATTTTCCTCCTCCCCTCTGTTAGGAACATATTAGAGAATTCCTAGAACAAAAAAGGATCGATGACGGTAACCCAGTACACTAATTGCTTCGAGGAATTGAGTGGCTTTGCTGCAGCCGTTATACCAGAAGAAGAGTCAAAGGCACGAAAGATTGAGTGGGGCCTGGAGCCATCAATTCAGGGAAGGATCGTCTGCATGCAGTTTCCCACTTATGCACAAGTCATACCAGCGGCACAAGTGGCAGAGTCAGAATTGGAAAGTACAAGAAGGATTTGGAACCAAAGAAAGAGTAACTCTGGTCATGGGAAACCATTGAAAAATAAAAGGCAGTTCATTCCTATCAAGTTGTACCCACAAGCTAACGAGAAAGAACAACAAGGAGGACAGCAGACGAACCCAATAATCTGTTTCAATTGTAATGAGTTTGGACATAAAAAGTTTTAATGCCCGCTACCAAGGGGAAGAAACTACAATATTCGTCGACGAAAGAAAAAATATAAAGAAAATCAACTTCAAGAGGGAACGGATGAATTGGGAAGGATGATGCAGCTTGACCAGAAAGGGAATCAATAAGATAGAATGTTCACCTTCACAAGAGAAAAATAAGTATTCGTCAATGATTAGAGGTACGCTCGTATTTTCAACTTTGGGATGTGTGTTAGTTTAGCCGTGTCACATCATTACGAGTAAATGGTACGCTTGAAGGACAAAGGCTTTTAGGCTAGCTCTAGTCAGACAACTCCAACGCCATGGATAAGCAATGTGACCTTTGAGAATCGTGTAGTTATCGATCTAAGAAGTTAGCTAGATAAAAAAAATAGATCAAAGAGATAATCGAAATAGCCTAACCTTATCTATATCCTCAATAAAGAACGACTCAAGTAAATGAGGACACAATTTCAAAAAAAAAAAAATGATACTCCACAACCTTTCGCATGAAATTTCGAGGACGAAATTTATTTAAGGGGAGTAGATTGTAACACCCTGATCCGGACCTTAGTAGTAACCAGCTAGATTATAACAACTTGGCTCAAACCCTAGTATTAGCGACGAAAAGACGATGAGAACTTAGGTCACTATATGAATGGAAGAAACTCTAATTAGCTCGAAAATCTTAATTTGACCCGAAAATCCTAAAAAGACCAAATACTCAGAGGCAAAGCCCTAACACTTAGAAAAGTCTTAGAACAGCTTAAATTAAGTAAATAACATAAAATATAAAATTAAAAATTAAAAATTCTCATAATTAGGGTAAAATGACCATTTTGCCCATAATACAGCAAAAAGTCCTAAAAATTTAAAATTTTGACACATGGACACCCAAAATTAGATATTTATATACAATCAATTAATAAAATACAAAATAATAACAAAAATGACCAAATTGCACTTGCATGGCCTGCCACGTAGGAAATTATGCCCAAAAAGCTATTTTTTTACCTTTTTAAGCTTAAAAATGATAAAAAAAAAATGTATAAATTAAGCATTATTTTGACATCATATTTTTTATACAAGTAATATATATACTCATATAATAATATAGTTCAACAAAAGCAAACAAATAATTATTTAAAGTTTCTACACAATAAATAAGTCAAAAAATTAATTCTAGTCAAACTAACTTAATTTAGCTTAAAAACCTACACCTATTTATTTAATTACTATCAAAATTATGAAAAATCATGAAAAGACTAAATTAATTATAAATACATTAATATAATAGGTTTTAGTAGATTTAGGTACATAAAATTAATATTTTATGCAATTAAATACACAAAAATGCACCAAAATACATTTTAAAACCCAAATAAATTACAAAATCAGTTTGGACTGCCCCAAACCTGTCCTGGCCATCCCCCTTGCTGCAAAAATCTGATATCTCATTCCTCAAATAAGTCCCACCACCCCATGCACCCAATCAAATTTAAGAAAAATTTAAATTAAAGCTAATACACCATGATTAGGTTCCTACTACAATTTTCCTATAAAACAATACCCAAACCACCCCTTCATTTCTCCATGGTTCGGCTGAGAGAAGTAAGAGTGAGAGGGTCCAAAAAATTCTAAGTATTCTAAGAGAGAAGAAGAAGAGAAGAAGGAAGGAAGGAAGGAAAGACTAGGGAACTCAAGGTGTGAGCATTAAAGTTAAGTACCACTTCTATTTAACATTTCGAGCTTCAAATAAGGTAAGTAACTCCCTTAAACTTTCTGGTACTCTCCCCCAAGATACCCCTCAACCCATCTCTATAACAAATCCAAAGAAGATAAAACAAGAAATGAGTCAAAAAGTCATCGTATGAGAGATTTATGGACTGTTCATGTATGAGCAAGTCTTATATGTATTTACATGTATTTATTTTTGAGTTTTATGGGCTAAGAATATCCTGGAGTTTTTATTTGTGTAATTTTATAATATGCATGCAAAGAAAACATGTCAAAAATGCACACAATATAAGCTAAGCAAGTAAGACCCTAAGTAGCCTGATTTTCTGGACTTATTCATTTTCTGTCACTGAATTTAAATAATCATAACTAAATATAAAAAAATGGTATTAAAGTGATTTTTGTTTTCAGATCTATATTTTTGAGTTAGCTTTCATACAAAATTAGTCTGAAGTGATTTCGATGGGTATAACTCCAGATATCTCATTTTTGTTAAAGAGTGTCAGATCATGACCACTTTGAGTTGTAGACCTAAAAACCTTATGCTAGAATGAGAATCGAGCTTAGGTCTAAACAGAAAAGTTATAGAGGATATATTTATCCTTCTGTCCACCAAAAAGAAACAAAAAATATGAAGTCTTGATGGATCAAAACATTTCTCAAATTCTCTGCCAAGGTTTAGTGACTCACAGACCTCTCTGTCACATCTTTTTGTGAGACTTAAAACTTAATTATTTTGAAGCCAAATACGCAAGTGGTAAACATGAACTTTGTAGCTAAGATATTAAACTAGTTACTGAGTAAAAATCAGCCCAAAATACCCTCGGATTATACCCCAAAAGTTTTAAATATTCTCTGTTAAAAACATACTCTGCAGACCCTTTTTAGGCTAACTGAACCCTCTTTATAAATTGGCCAGAATCTCAAACTTTTTACAAATAACTTTTCCTAACTCAAAACATGAAACTTTTGGGGGATATCTTAGACTAGAATCTCACCAAAGACAAGAGCCATAGCACTTGAATTGATGCCTCAAAAAAGTGGCCAACAGAGACTCAATTGTTATGTATTTCACTGTAAATTGTTGAATCGATTTTACTAAAATAAAATAAAAGATCTATTTATTTTAAGAATTGACCTTAGTGATAAACATGAAAATTATAGGAAATATTTTTATCTAATTGGTGTTAAAATATCATAAATTAATTCTATGTCTAAGTACTTGAAAACTCTGTTGCAAATCTAAAATTAGCAATTAAACTTTTACCTAAAAATTGGCTAAGTGTTCGAATGACGTGTTACTTGTGGAACTTGAGTGTGTGAACCTTATATGAAATTTTTAAGTAATTAGTATATGAAAATAATAATTTTGATGAAATGAACTCATGCCGATGGTTCGATTCTTTGTCACATAAATTATGGTTATGCTTCGCATGCTTGTAATTGATGCTTTAGCAAGTTGTACCGCGTGCCATATCATATTTATATGCAATGCTATAATTATTTTCACATGAGAAGCATATTGTATATCATGAGCATTCCTACACTTGCATCTTGGGTTATTCGGAGAAGAGCCTAATTCGGTTGGACCTAATCCCACGGCGGTGGTAACTTCGGAGAAGAGCGCAATTATGGCGATTCTAAATCCCTCATCTTGGTACTCTAAATAACATGAAGTGTTTTCTGAAATCCCTGCTATTAATTAGACTTTGGGTTGACGCTTAACAAGCATCCTATGCTTCAGGTGGGGATTGGCGGCCCGAATAAGGATGGATAAAACTGGTTGGCTCGCCCCCACGCCATTGCCATTAAGTAAAACAGTAATGGTATAACGCCTGGTGACGCATTTACTATTTGCAACGAGGCTAGAATAGGTTAAAGTGATCAATATACCATCAAGTCTACTCTGTAATTTCCGGTGTGGAATTCATGATACTGTTCTGGAAGTGCTTGGGATTTGGCATCTGTATTGCATTCATTTTCATCACACACTTATTCTTTTGTTCTTATATATGTTCATCCTGTTGAAAATGATAAATAGCCTGTAACTTCGCATTGGGTGCTATGTGATATGTATTGTGGAATATCTTGTCGCGAGTTTGTTAGACGGTTTATGAAATTTACTTCTGGGCTCCGGCTCATGGCATTTATGCCACGGGTGACGAAGAGGGACCCTTTAAGGAAGGCGGGTTCATTAAAGGGGAAGAATTTGCAGAAGATGGAGAGTGGCAGGAGCAAGTCGACCCCAACGACGCAGTTTGAAGACGTAGGACATTACCTTTTTGATCTTCTGTTCAAGTTTTCCACGGACATAATATAACTTCATTGAGTTTTTTGGATAACTGCATTTATTTAATATTTTGAACAATCTCTGAACCCTTAATGATGTAATAGTTATCTTATGTATTTATGAACATTTGGCTAGAATATGTCTGTTATTTATAGTTATATATGTCCTAACATACCCGGGGAATGGGGTGTCGTATGGAGAATACCTCTTTGGAGAGATTAAGGACTACCTATCGTTAGAGGGGATTACATCTCAGTTGATTGCACATGGCACTCCGCAGCAGAATGGTGTGGCAGAAAGAATGAATAGAACTTTTATAGAAATGGTAAGATCCATAATGAGTTATTCAAGTTTACCCAATTTGTTTTGGGGACTTGCTTTAGAAATAGCAGTTTACATTCTAAACTTGGTACCTTCTATGTCAATACCTTCTACTCCGAAAGAATTGTGGACTGAGCGTAAGTCTAGTTTAAAACGCATTCGTATTTGGGGGTGTCCAACATATGTGCTGAAAGGGAACACAGGTAAATTGGAACCGAAGACGGAAGTCTATTTCTTTGTGGGGTATCCCAAGAGAACGAATGGTGATCTATTTTATAATCCTATAGATTAGAAGGTAATTGTTAGCACCAATGTCTGATTCTTAGAAGAGGATTATTTTATGGATCACATGCCTAATAATAAAATTATTCTGGAAGAACTAGGAGAAAATACCAGTAGAACAGAAGAGGATGTTGGGAATGTATACTGAAAAGTCATGCTTTTTATGTATTTTATTCTAGATCCCTGGCATATTAATGAGAAACA
>JAOTRH010230743.1:0-10186 GCA_034768845.1 Heliamphora exappendiculata
TGTTCACGTTTTTGTACTTGTTATAGTGGATAGATAAATTTATCTGTGTTTGATAACAAACACAGATACATTTATCTTTAGAAGATATTGTCTTTGTTATACTACATAGATAAATTTATTTGTTCACGTTGTTGTGCTTGTTATGGTGGACAAATAAATTTATCTGTATTTGATAACAAACACAGATAAATTTATCTGTTGAAGATAATGCATTTGTTATGGTACATATGTAAATTTATCTGTTCATGTATGAAGCTTTACGTATTTTTCAACAAATAGATAAATTTATCTGTGGTCATTTTACGTTATTTAAATGAAACAGGTAAATTTTTTTGTGTTTTATACGTGCCTTGAAACGTACATGTATATTTATCTGTGAATTTTAAAAATGCTATCGACAGTACAAATAAACTTACGTGTTAAAAATGTTTTGTTTAGTACTTACATATATTTTTTTTTTTGTAGATTCGTTTCCTGTGACATTTGCTGTAGTTGATTCTGAGAATAGGGATAATTGGATTTAGTCTTTAAGTATATTGTCTGGGATTTTATGTGGTCATTCAATTACATTTATAAGTGATCGGCATGCTACACTAGTTTAGCATATTCAAAGGTTGTTTAGTAATAGATATCATGTATACTATTTGCAACATTCGAAAGCAAATTTAAGGGATAGATATTCAGGGCGTTTGTTTAATTCATTTCGAGAACGTATGATGTATTTGTTTTCAGATTGTGCATATGCTCTTTCAGTTCAAGATTTTCAAGAGAATTTGAAAAAAAATTTAGAAGAAGGTGATAGTAAAGCTCATGAATTTATTTGTAATTTTCCATTTGAGAATTGGAGCAATGCATTTTTTAAAGGTAATCGTTATGGTGAGATGTGTTCGAATACTTCAAAATCTTTTAATAATTGGATTAGTGATGTTCGTCACTTTCCAATTACAAAATTAGTTGATAAAATAAGGATTCGAATTATGAAATAAATGTGTGATAGGAGAGCAGCTTCAAAGGAGTGAAAATCCATTGTTTGACCTAACATGGATAAAAAGTTGTTCAATGCATTTAATAAGGGTAGGACATGGACAATTAGTTCTTCTAGCTCATCTGTGTTTGAGGTTCATTCATTTTCTTCAGTGGTGGTTGACATTTATGAGAGGACTTGCAGTTGTTCTCGGTGGCAGGTTAATGGATTTCTATGTCCGCATGCTGTGACGGCTATTCAAAAGAGTGAAAAAGATATTGCTTTATACATTAACCCGTTATTTACTATAAAAGCGTGTCAATTAACATACAAGGAATGTATATTCCCAATTCCAACAGTTGGCATTCCTGATTTTGAAGGAGAATTTGTCGGTATTATGCCTCATTTGACTATGAGGCCACCTAGTAGACCTAAAATTCAGAGGATTCGTTCAAGAGGTGAAAGTATTAGGTAGGTAAGATGTGGAAGGTGTGGGAAGTTGGGAAAGCACAATCGAAAGACTTGCAATGAGCCAATTTGAATGTTCATTTTTTTCATTTGATTTTTAGTTTGTGTGGCAGAAAAAGCTATAAGACTTGATTTTTAATAATAGTATAGAAAAATTTATCTTTTAATAATTTGTGCTATGCTTATTCATTTTAATAATAGTACAGATAAATTTATCTGTTAAGGATATATGCAATCTTTATGCTTTATCATAATAGTACAGACAAATTTATCTATTAATGATTTATATATTTCTTATTCATTCCACAATAGCACAGATACATTTATCTGTTCTTTACTAGATCTTTTGTAAGAACTAACAGATAAATTTATCTATTATTTACTTGTTCTTTTATATGAACTAACAGATAAATTTATCTGTTAGACTTTTCTATCGTTTCTAAATAAATTTACTTGTCAATTGTTATAGATTTGTGCCATAAGTAGTACATATAAATTTATCTGTTGATAATTTGTGCCATGTTTAATTCGTTTCACAATAGTACAGATAAATTTATTTATTAAGGACTTGAGAAATTTTTATACTTTATCATAATACTACAGATAAATTTATCTATTAATGATTTGTGCCTTTTTTATTCATTTCACAATTACACAGATAAATTTACATGTTATTTACTTGACATTTTGTATGAACTAACAGATAAATTTATCTGTTAGACTTTTATATCGTTTATAGATAAATTTTCTTGTCATTTTATTAATGATTTTGTACTATATTTAATTCATTTTCACAACAGTACAAATAAATTTATCTGTTAAGGACTTGGGAACTTTTTATGCTTTATCATAATACTACAGATAAATTTATCTGTTAATGATTTGTGCATTTTTTTATTCATTTCACAATAACACAGAAATTTACATGTTTATTACTGGACATTTTGTATGAACTAACAGATAAATATATCTGTTGGACTTTTTTATCATTTTCAAATAAATTTACTTATTCTTTTGTTAATGATTTTGTGTCATTCTTAATTCATTTTCACAATAGTACAGATAAATTTATCTCTTAAGAACTTGAAAACTCTTATGTTTTATCATAATACAATAGATAAATTTATCTGTTAATGATTTGTGCCTTTTTTATTTATTTTACAATAACACAGAGAAATTTACATGTTCTTTACTTGACTTTTTGTATGAACTAACAGATAAATTTATCTGTACACATTAAATGTGTTTGCAAATGTACAGTGCATATTGTATTTACACCAAAGAACAACAAATTTATATCAAAAAATATTAACACCAAAGAACAACGAACAACAGTTTTTAGATTAATTAAGCTATGCCATTGAAAGACAAACGTGCATATTACAAACAATGGAATGATGCCCTAAAGATATTGCCATATATCCACGAATACAAAAATTAAAACATAAAAACCCCAACCCCTACTATCTCTCTCCCCGTATATCCACGAATCTGTATTTGCATCAGCCATTGAATTCAAGTTTCAAGTGGTTGATGATCAAGCTTCGACGATGGATACTCCTCATTCTCCGAGCATCAGTTACTTCGCCGAACCATCAAGTGTAATCTTTCAAGTGTAGTTGTTCGTATTCTTACTTTTTTTTTCAGAAATAGTAGATTTATATCCCGGGCTTGTTTTGTTTTGCTCTAAGTTGTATGCTCTTTCTTCGAATATTATTCAATTTAACACTTCAAAGTTATGGATCTTTACACTAATCATCTCCTTGTGAGTTTCTTAAATCTCATCATTGTTTTTGCATTCTTTAACAACACCTATTCCTTGATGAAAAGATCTGGAATGGCTGAATCATGTCCTCATAACGAAAGGATCTGAAAGTTATGAGGGCTTGATTCACGGATCTCAGATTTTTTCATCAAGACCTAGAAGTTATTAAAGAACGCAAAGTAGTGTTGAAATCCAAGAAGCTCGCAAAGAGCTGATTAGTGTAAAGAGATCTAGAACTTAGAAGTGTAAAATTTGATAATATTAAAAGAAGAGCCTAGATCTTAGAGCATAGAAATATAAGCTGAGTTTATAAATCTACTATTAATAAAAAAAATGCAAGAATAGGAACAAATACACTTGAATGACTACACTTGAATGTTAGGGGAGTAACTGATGCTCGGAGAAAAAGATTTATATCCTCAGCCTGACCATCAATCGCTCAAATCTTGAGTTTCAAGCACAATGTACTGCCTTAAAGCCATGCTCGCCTCTTGCTCTTCCAAATGCAGTCTAAGCGATTTGAGTGTCTCTTACTCCATTTATAAGAAGTTTAGGGCTTTTAAGAAATAGACGGTCATGGTTAAGTTTGCAAGTCATGGTTAAATTTACTTTTTGCTAACCATGGTTTAGGAAACTTGGCCACCAAGTTTTGCACTCTTCCCTAGGTGGCTAGTCACCTAACGGTTAGGGCCATGTTTGGTTAGCCTTTTCTATTTTCTCCTTTTTTCCTTTTTTTAACTCAATCACTTATGAGCTATTTTTACTCCAACTTAATTTCATTAACTTCTTAATTTAATTCCACATTTACAACTAAATATTAATCCCATACTTCAAGAACAAACTACACTTAACCACAAATAATTGCCATTTACCATTCTGTATATCAATTACATTGCACATACCATCAGTTCCTTCATTAATGAATAAAATTTTATTGTCCCCATACTAAAACTTAACAGATAAATTTATCTATTAATAATTTTGGCATTGTTTATACTTTATCCTAATTATACAGATAAATTTATCTGTTGAGAATTTGTGTATTTGTTATACTTTATCCTAATAGTACATATAAATACCATCAGTTCCTTCATTAATGAACAAAATTTTATTGTCCCCACACTAAAACTTAACAGATAAATTTATCTGTTAATGATTTGAGCATTTTTTATGTTTTATTCTAATTGTACAGATAAATTTATCTGTTGAGGATTTGTGCCTTTATTATGTTTTATCATAAGAGTACAAATAAATATATCTGTTGAGGATTTGGCCTTTATCGTAAGAGTACAGATTAATTTATCTGTTAAGAATTTGCGCATTGCTTTTTTCTCTTCAAAATAGTACAGATAAATTTATCTGTTAGATAGCTCATTTGTCTTTATCATGTATTTAATTTAACAGATAAATTTATCTGTTAAGGATTTATGCGTTGTTTATGTTTTATCCTAATTGTACAAATATATTTATCTGTTGAGAATTTGTGCCTAGCTTATGATTTATCCTAATAGTACAGATAAATTTATCTGTTGAGGATTTGTGCCTTACTTATGCTCTATCCTAATAGTACAAATAAATTTATCTGTTTAGGATTCGTCCTTTATCATAAAAGTACAGATAAATTTATCTGTTAAGAATTTGTGCCTTGCTTTTTTCTTCTCAAAATAGTACAGATAAATTTATCTGTTATTTACTTTTCCCTTTGTATGAACTAATAGAGACAAAATTACATCACGTATTCACATAAAAGAATAAAATGATTTACATCAAAAATATTACAAATAATCAATCAAGTGTTTTGTTTTTATTGATATTTAATGAATTGCTTCAACAACAGTTTCTGATTGTATGCTTCCAGGCTCCGTGTCCTTCTTGGATCATTAAGGAATTTATGTAGTAGTTTAGCTTTGAAAGCTCGTACTATTTTTAGTGGAAGAATTTTGTCACCCTGAAGAGATATTTGTGTTCCTTCGTAATATTGCTTCATTAGAAAGCAGACAATTATCCTACAATCAACCCTACAAAATTAAGAAGTTGATAAATTTAAGAGATATAACGCATAATATTGTAACTAAACAAATTAAATAGATAAACTTACGATTCAGATATCTGTTGTGGAGCATCTTCACTTGATATGATTGGTGCATCAAAATTGTGTTTTTCAAAAACACTTTGGACATGAGATAATTTAAAATTTGGCACATCCTTTTACTCTTCATATTGCTTTTTCATGAAAGCTTCAACTATGTTTTTTTCAATGACATAAAAATTCATATATTAGTCATATTTTTGTTTAAGTAATTTATTTTAAGTTGTAATTTTAATATAAATTAATTGCTTACCACAATGAAAGGATCTTGTAAGAATGAGTATTCAATGCCTCTCCTTTTCTTCATCGAGTTATAGTGGAACCAACAGCAGGTTTGAATATCAAAAACAATGAGAGTCCAATGATATGGCATGCTTGTTGGATGGTTATCATTTGAGGTCATTGGACATATAAGAACGCTGCATCATCGAATGCAAAAGATAAATTTGTGAGTGAAATTAATGAACAGATAAATTTATCTGTTAATGACATGAGGTTATAATAATATAAGAGAATATAACAAATTACCTATATTTATCATCAATTGTTGAGAGGTATTTGTCAATCTTATGCGCTCTTATTGTATTTATCGGCCACTTGATCAACGGCTATTGAATAGTACATATAAATTAGTATTTGTCCAATCATTTATCTGTTATGCCATGATAATTATGTAAATATTTTATTTATCCAGACTAAACAAGTGAAGAATAGGTATTTGTTTTCAACTTTTTCACTTTTTTCTTGCTCCTTGGCCAAAATAAAGGAATATCCATAAATAATCTGTATATAGATTGTTAGTTGTTTAACAAGTGTAAAAAATGAGTACTAACAGATAAATTTATCTGTTACCACTTTGTGCTCTTCACAACCTTCTAACAGATAAATTTATCTGTCTTAACATATAAGCACAATAGATAAGCCAAAAATTAACAAATAAATTTATTTGTTAGAATGTCTAGAAACTTACATTGTTAGAGCAATTTTCTTCTTTCAATATTTTGACACATTTATCGAGTGTTATTCCTCCATAGTCTTCTTCGGATTCCCACACTTAGGGCCTGCAATTTCACATAATTTAGTGTTAAATTTATGTTTTACATATACCTCAGTATAATTACTTTTTACACACTCAAATCCTCTTTCATTTGCAAAAATAAGTCTCATCGTTTCTTTGTCTTCTTCAGGTATAAACAAGGTGACAGGAAAATTCTTTGGACAGCCGAGCTTTTTTGGTTTTCTTGCTGCTTTAACAATCTTCTCTGCAAGTACATATTCTTCCACCTGGATTGGGACTGTTTTGGTTTCTTGTACTTAGACATGTTCGACATTGGGTTGTTCAGCTTCGACTGGATTTGTTGTTGGAATGTTTGTTGAGCTTCTATTTGTTTTTTGTTTTTCATTTTTGTTTGTATTTCTCTTCCTTCCCCTTTTCGGTTGATACTGGAATTCAGGAAGCTTTTTGTGATTTCTTTCTTTTACCTTGATTCTTACAATCATAGAAGGTGGAGTTGGTTGAGCTTTTTCTTTTTCTTTTTCTTTCTCTTCAACTTCTTTTCGTTGCCTTGTTGCCTCAATGAGTTGTTGTTTCTTTTTCTCAAGAGCTTTCACTGTTTCTTTCAACATGTCAATTTCCAGTTGCTCTGAAGCACTTTGTGTAATTTTGTGTACCGAGATCTATTCCATTTCTTCAACCAACCTTTCTTTTCCTTGTTCCACCTTTGCTATCTTTTCTTGTTTTTCTTTCTCAATCTCCATAATACTTTCTTTATGTGTAAATTTTTGTGTGGCTCGGTGAGCAGAAAGTTTAACAATTTGATCAAGTAATTTTTGATTTTCTGTTTGGAGCTCTTCTATTTTCGTCTTTGCTTCAGCAAACTCCTTTTCGTCAACAAATTTTTGTGTTACTTCATGGGCAGAAAGTTCCTCAATTTGTTCAAGCAATTTCTTATTATCTTCATTGAGCTGTTCAATTGTTTCCTTCATCTTTTCATTTTCAGATGTCTTTTCTTATAAATCTTCTTCCACCTTCTTTATTTGTTGAATTGAATCTTCATTTGTTTTCAGAATTTCCTTCAACATTTCAATTGTATACGTTTTCCCATAATTTCAATTATTTTTTCTTCATCCTTTCCTGTTTTCTGTCCTTCAAGCACTCCTCCTACTTCAGCCATGAAGTCACCATGTGCTTCAACCTGATCATCTGATTTTTTCATCCTCAAATATAGTGAACTCAAATAGTTCATTTTCTTCCGTTGTTGGTTGGACAATTCAAGAGAGCACCTGGATTATAAATACAAAGTTAACTGTGAGAACAAGCAGATAAGTTATCTGTTAATAATATACTATTACAGATAATTTATCTGTGTTGTTTACACATCATGCAAAAGTTACAGGTACATTTATCTATTTAATGAAGATGCTTTAGATGTGCTTTTGTAAAAGACAGATAATTTATATGTTAAACACTTTTACCTATTTAAACGAACAGATAAATTTATCTATTAGTAGTTTTTCCTACTTAGAGGAACAGATAAATTTATTTCTATATTATTTGAGCTTATTGAAAGAAATAGATAAATTTATCTATCTTATTTATAAATGATGTAAAAGATACATATATATTTATGTGTTCAATGAAATTGCTTTAGATGTGCTTTTGTAGAAAATAGATAATTTATCAGTTAATCACTTTAGCCTATTTAAAAGAACAGATAAATCTATATGTATAATCAATTGTGGTTATTTAAAGTTATTTTTACCTGGTTTGCAGCAAGATCTTTTAGTTCTACATTTTTTAAAGCTGAAGCCAGCTTTCTCAATCTCCATTTGAGCATTCTTGGGAACTGATGTGTTGTTTCAGCCTCCACAAGTGTTGTGTGCTCACATATCAAATACTAAGTAAAGATAAAACTGTATTAGTTTCGTATAAAGAAAGGACATTCAATAATATAATAGCAAAAGGTTTGAAAGATGTACCAAAAGAGCAATTATACATCCAGTAACTGTCTTCGATTTGTCAGATTTTTTCTCAAGTGAGGAAATTAACCAGTCCTTTATCGCTACAGACCAAGCATATTTCATCATGTTTTTAACACTTTCAACATATTCAATGAACACCCAACTCAATGTTGGACCAGTTGTTGGGAAAAAGAGTGTCACACAAAGGTACAGTGTGATCAGTCTTGCAACATCTAAATGGTCATTTTTCTTTTTCCCCTTTAGTGCTTCAGTTAATTGTTTCTTCAGCTCACTTGCTGTCATCCTTGCTTGGTTAGGGAAACTTCTTTGGATAAAATTACTATTAGGCTTTGTTGTATGTCTTGACAGATTCATTATTGTTTGCCCAGATCTGATTCCAAAGATGAAACAGACATCTTTATCTGTAAAACTCACTGTCTTTTGCCCCAATTTGAACTCATATTTTCACCAGATATATGTTCTAATTACTGAAACAACATTGTCATCAAACTTTTTAACATCTTGCTCCTGCACGTTCTTGGTAACAATGCATTCAATCAATAACCAGAAATGAGTTTTCTTTAGTTGTTCTACTTGCTTGTCAGTGAAATTGATATTATTGAGCAGTCTCACAGTAACAAAAATGTTTGAGCGGTATTGTGGAACATAATTCTCTTTCCATCTTGGATTAGGTTGTTCTTTATTTGGTGATAGTTTTTGAATCTTTACTCTTTTAGGACTTGCTTTTTTTGGGGTATCTTCAAGGATTCTCTTTCCTCGTTCTTTGGCCATTATTGTAGTATATAAATTTATATGTTTAAATTGAATAAAACAAATAATATATATTTGTCTAAATAAAACATGAAACAAACATATTTATCTGCTTGAAATAAACAATATATTTTAAATAATACAGATAAATTTATCTGTTCAATAATAACACATCAAACGTTAGCTCGATAGGACAGATAAATTTATCTGTTCAATTACATAACGTATCACATTGTTCAAACAAGATAGATAAATTTATCTGTGCAGCTTACATAACTTTTAATTTTATTCAAACAAGAGATATACAATTATCTGTTTATTTACTTTTCTTCCAACGTTGTTACAACAAGAGATATATATATATCTGTGGCATGTTAACGTCATTCAAATCCTAAAGGTAAATTTATATGTGGACCTTTAAATATGCTTTCAAATGCACAGATAAATATATCTGTACTTTTAAATATTTATTTATAAAAGACAGATACATTTATCTGTTTATTTGAAAGCATATATTAACGTGACTGATATATTTATCTATGGCAAGTTAAAGTTATTCGAATCCTAAAGGTAAATTTATCTGTGTAACTTTTACATTCTATTAACAATATAGATAACATTATCTGTGCAATTTAAATGTGCTTTCAAATGCACAGATAAATTTATCTGTTCATTTAGAGAGATAAAAATATAATTTCTCACAATTTTAAAACAAGACAAAGACAGATGCATTTATCTGTTCATTTAAGTAACTTTTTACATTGTTCAAAGAAGAGATTTAAATTTATATGTGCCATTTTAATGTTCTTTAAATCGCAGAGATAAATTTATCTGTGGACATGTTTGCATTCTTTAACTATACAGGTAAGTTTATCTGTGTCCAACAACATAGAAATATTTATCTGTGCATTGTTAACGTTATTCGAATCATAAAGGTAAATTTATCTGTTGAACTTTTAATTTCTATTAACAATATAGATAACTTTATCTGCCCAATTTAAATCAAGACATATACATTTATCTGTCAATTTGAAAGCATATATAACGTGACAGATATATTTATCTGTGGCAAGTTAACGATCTTCGAATCCTAAATGTAAATTTATCTGTGTAACTTTTACATTCTATTAACAATATGGATAACTTTATATTCTATTAACAATACAGA
>JAOTRH010230774.1:0-10185 GCA_034768845.1 Heliamphora exappendiculata
CAAACCAAAACACTTTGAAAGTTAGCATCTTCATTTGTGCTCTACCTTTAGACTTATTATTCATTTCAATTATACTTGTCTTTTAATCGACAAGAAATTTTAAATATTGTTTACACTTGTACTCAAATATTTCATCACAAGGTTCTTGCTTATAAGTTGACTTGTCATTTAAATAAGTAATATTTTTAACTAAAGATTATACACTTGTGTTTAGAAAATTTTAAATAAGCCAATTCACCCCCCTCTTGGGATTATACACGTAATATCAAGTGTCAATACCCGAGTGAAAATTGAGCTCGAACTACGTTAAGGCCTGATTCTATCTTTTTGAGACACGTAGGCAGCTTCTTTAAGAAGTCCAGCCACTTTCTTTGTTTTTAACCATCTTTGAATCTGAATAAGACCAATGCAAATTAATTTTTGAATTTTGATAATAAAGACATTCAAGTTTTAAATAAATTTAAACCATCTTAAACACAAAGATTTTTTCATTACTTCAAACAAGACTACAAAGTTCTAAAATAAAGAGAGGGCACACAAGTCCCAAACTCTATAAAAAAAAAAGAGAAAGCTATGAAATTTTTCAAAATAAAGCAGAAATCCTCAAACTCTTCTCCTTTTCATTGCGTGTTTCCCCTCTTCTCTATCTTTCTTTTCCCTATCTTGTGTCAACCATGTCTTGTATGCAATAGAAAGATCGGGACACTACAACTTGTGCATCTCCATCAATGAGCGAGATGGCAAGGCATCCTGATACTGTGCTAGAAAAGGAGCCCGCAGTATAGATGAGAACAGATGATCACGAATGCTGGAAAAGATGGTTTGATTGCGACCGAACTGTCGCATAATTCGATGGGGGTAATAAATGGTTGTCTAACGTAGGCCAACAAGCAGCACACCAGGATGATCCAGAGTGGTCAGAGTCATAGCAAGAATCCGCCACTAAAGGCACTGCCAGGTAATGTTTGGGCCGATCAGAGAGGAAAAATATTGTCGCTAAGATGCCTCGGTGTCACATATCTGATAACGCGGATGGTAAAGAAAAGCAGCGGCATTATGTCTATCAGTGGGAGGCTTCTGTATAAGGTTCACCTTCTCCATCAGCCAAATCTGTAGCAAGAGTTAGAATAGTAAGAGAAATGCTTTGCAGTGTAGCAGAGAACTTGATACAAAGGAAGATGTTAAGATCACCTGGAGAAATAAAGGGTTGCCAGCAAATGTGGTGGTTTCGCCACGATGAACAGCGTCCAAGCCCAGTAGTATCTCGGTCAAAACCAGAGGCACGAAGTCTTTCTCCATCCACATTTGGCCAGCAATGTCAACCAGGACACAATTAACCCTCCCATCATAAGAGACAAGCAGATACTGGGCAAGGAGACAGAAGTAAAGTGTGTAATGGCGCCGTAGCTGAAAGTCTAGATCGCTGAGATCACCAGTAGGATGAAACTTCTCAATAAGCCATGGAATGTTGAGACAGTCACCTGAGGTCAGACGAGAAGCCTCCATCTTAGACAGACCGCAAAGTTGCATCACCTGCTGCCGAATAGAGAGAAAGGGAGTGGGGACAACAACGGAACTCCCAAACTCTTCTATAGTTAGACATAGTTCCTTGAGACCGAACCGAAAGACGTGAGACTGCGGATCCCACAGTTGTGCAACAGTTATCAATAAAGGTCCGTTAATCTTCATAGTCCTCAATGAGAAAAGGACGTTAAGGCCAAAGGGAGCGAAGTTCAAACATTCGATATGAGAGAATTCCTCAATCCATGAAGAAAGGGGATTAGCCATATGAGTCCGAGCAACAGCAAATGGGGTCTCCAAGACTGTATTTATAAGGCTAGGAAGGGCGAGAAATTAGAATTTTGGCAAAAACCACGATCAATGTGGCAACTACCATCTTGGAACTGGCGGTCGCCAACTCGAAAAAGCATAGTACAGTGACATCATTCCTTTGACCAGGCGACTGCCATGTCAAAACGGGCGACTACCAAGTAGATATTTTGGGAAAGTGGCGACCGTCATGTTCTAACATGGCGAGTGTGGGGCAGTTTTCAGTTTATGTGATCTGTATTAGTTGTGACATCTGAACTATGCACCTAAGGTAGTTTGAGCATATAAGCAGATAATAAAATGGCCCGAAAGCCCAAAGTGCATGAAAAAGTAGCAAAGTAATACTAAGGCACTCAGGTCCAATAACCAACAGCAAAACTAGGGCACGCAGGCCCATGGATCAAGTAATTCAAAATGGGGCACACAGGCCCATGAAGCTGATAAAATGTATGTAAAAATGTCAGAACAAGGCACGCAGGCCCATCAAAATAAATGTGTCTAAAAAGTAACCCTGGGGGGGCTCCCTCTCTCATGTATGCCTGGGGTGAACTCGCTGAGAAGGGCCAGCCTCCTCCAAGTTGTCATCCTCGAAAAGTCTGTTGAAGTCATCACCATCGTCGCTGCTGGAGAAAGAAATAACTTTGGATCGGCTTCGAGCAGACGATACTGACCCTCTAGAACGAGCTCGGGAGGAAGCACGAGACCCACGACCACGTGCTAAAATTGGGGCAGGGGCAGGAGCAGGGGTGGAATAGCAGCAGCTACAGGTGGCTGTCAAAAGGGATAAAAAATTAAAATAAAATAAAATAATAACAAGAAAACAGCATAAAGGGGAAATAAAAAGATCAAATAGGACAAACACTTGCCGACCGAGGGGCAAAAAGAACCCCAGCTGCACGCAGAGCACCATCCTGCTGGCAAACAAGGGTCCGCAGGCCGCTCATCACCAGCATGAGATGATCCAGCCAAGCCTGATCCGTCTATTGAAAAATAAAGCAGAACTGAGTAATCAATGAATAAAGAAGGGCAAAAAAGAAATAGTGAGAAAAGGTTCAAACCTGAGCATGCTCTGGCCGGAACTCCAAAGCTAGAGGAACCGGTGCAGGAATATCGAAAGTATACCCATCTACAAAAGAAGATACGGTCCAGGGTATATCGACTCTCCCGACCCTTGCTCCACCAGCTGGACCAGCATCTCCACCAGCAGGACCAGCATCAGCAACAATAGCTCCAGAATCAACAGCACTAATACCCGTAGCCTCTGGTGCCTGTCCTCGTCTCCTGCCTCCTGGGGCAACTGGGTCGGGTCCTAGTGACCCCATCAAATGAGCCCAGGCCCAGGCCATGTAGTCTCTCTCCGCTACAAGCAGCTCCATAGCAGGGGTCCCCACAGTCTCCATCAGGAGGTCAACCCAGTCCAGATCCTCAGTCCGACGTATACAGGCTAGAGGAACCACTGGGATCCAAAATTCATCCAGGCAGAGCGACTGGCGAACAACTCGCTCTCTCAGATAGTACTCCCGCCCAAATGAGCCCTCTAATAGGATTTACCTCGCAGCAATGTCGTGGCTGCGCATCAGATCTGCACCGGTCTGATCCTCTACCCCCCTCCAAACATCCCAATGGACCTACAAAGTACAATATAATGTAAAGAACAGTAAGACATACAGTATGATGAATAGTGTGCAGTAAACAGTGCGCAGTGCAGTACCGTGAATGGAATGAAGAACAATGCAGTGCAGTATAGTGAACAGCGCAGTAAGTAGTATAATACTAAAAGAAGTGTATTGAACAATAAATAAAGATACCTAGTCGGGGGTCAGCCGGTCCAAAGACACCCAAAACCAGTCAAGATCCTTCCCTCCGGCTTTCTTCCCCTTCAGTCCACGGGACCACTGGGCTGCACGGGGAATAACCAGAGAGTCTGCCGCAGAGTTCGCTTGGACGTGAAGCTCGAGGAACTCATAGGTCCATAACTACAAAGAAGAAATGTCACCTGGCAGAAATAACAGCTAACAGAAATAGATAAGGAACTACAGAAACTAAGTCATACCTCCCAAACTCTCTAGTATCCTCCAATGCTAAGCTCCTGAGGAAACCATGTTAGTGTCCTCATAAAACTATAGAGGGTAGCCAAAGCAGCGCCACCCCAGTCGTACGAAGCGACCCAATCAAGATGAGCCAGGCCACCCAATTAATGTAAGTGAACGGTATTCTCCTTGTTCGAAAATAAGGAGGTACCGAACATATACATAAGAAAACCTCGGGCGACCCACTCGTAATGACGGGGCTCGGTGCACTAGAAGTGTCGGAAGCAGTCGAAGAACCAGGTGTATCTGACTCGATCCCTGTGGCTTTGGGATTTAGGGGTCAAAAATAAGGAAAATCAACAATATTTTAGAAAATATTTTAAGCACCTTGAAAATCAAATTTTAAAAATTTATTTTTATAAAAAATAGAGTCGCCACTTAATTTTTGAGAAAAACTAAGAAAAATAAAAAAAATGGCCACTGATCTTTCGAATATGTTAACCAGAGAAAAAGAGCTCGGGGGCTAAGGTACGAATCGAGGAAAGTGTTAGGCACCCCGTTCGCCCAACCAAAAGATTGGCCTCTACTAATTATCATTGGTTCTTTAATAGAATTTCTCAAAAGCATGCAAATACAAAAAATAGAGGCAAAGAGACAACATTCAAAATCAAGTATAGAAAATACATAAAATATGAACATAACATTTCGAAACAAATAAGTGTCAAAAAAAAATTCTAAGTCCTATAACATGCAATATCTATCTAAAGGATTCATGGAACATATCCACATCCAATATTCACAAAAATAAGGTAACTCTCATGATTTGCATAAAATAATAGAAGTATGTTAGAAATTACTAAAATCATCTAAGCATGGATTTTCTACCAAAATAGACTAAACAAGTCTAAACATGTATTTAGAGACAATAGCCAAAAACATGCATAATTAAAAAAATAAACTAAATTAACATTAAAGTAAAAAACTAAATGTAAAAGGATGCATGAAAATTATATGCTAAAAGAAAGCTTATGAGAGTTTTATAACAAAGAGAATCTTGAAAGTTTAAAGAAAAATAAAGAAAAAATTATATACTAAAATAAAAATGGTAGAAAATTTTATTAAGCTATTGAAAAAGAAGAAAATCTAATTATTTATATTTTTTTATGTATTTTTATGATTTTTGGGTTTTAACAAAATAAAAAATAAAGAAAAACATTATAAAAGGAAAATTAATCTTAACAAAAGAATGTTTTGAAGAAGTTATTAATAAAAGAAGATCTAACTTATTCACATTTTATATTTGTAAAGAAAAAAAACAATAAAAAAAATAAAACAAATAAAAGAGTTTTAATTAAAAGAGAAAATTATAATGTCATTTAAAGATGGAAGTTAGCTTAAAAGTCTTTTGTAACTCTTAGGTATGATAAAATGAAGAATAATAAAATTAGAAAAAGAAATAGAAAATAGAGTTTTAAGAGAAAATAAATACTAACATTAAGACAAAAGAAATGTTAAATGAAACTTTATAAAAAATTTATAGTTAATAAAGAGATTAAAATGCTACATTACGAGTAGAATAATGTTAATGATAAAGTAAGAAAAATAAAATGAAAGCTATGGAAAAAAATTACACTATTATAGAAAGCAAAAAGTTAGGAAAATAATACTATGCTAGAAAGAAAATAAAACAAAACATTAAATTAGAATTATAAGAAAATAAAATAAAATAAAGTGCTTAGTAAAATAAATTAGACTAACTAAAATAAAGAAAAAAAATGGATACTAGAACATTAACATAACAGGAAAAGTAAAAGAAATTTAAAATAAATACTAATAAAGAAAATTAAACTAATGCTAGCAAAACAAAAGAAATTAAAAATAACTATTTAACTTAAATGTGAAATGTAGTATTGATTACCACATTCACATAAATGTACGTGCATTGTTATAACAATTAACAACATTGTTAAATTGTAATTGTTAAAGAATAGTAGCACCATTTAATGATTTAATAAGCTTAATTTAGATAAGTAGATAACTAAGACAAGTAAACTAAATAAGCTAAAAATTGAACTTAAACATGAATGAAATAATCATAAACAATAAAAGATACAATAGAGATAGAACAATTAAAGTAACCCGATTACTCCAAAAGAGAGAAAATTGACCTAGAAGGACCGAGGATCCAAACAAGGTATTTAGATTGCGGAATCCTCACGTCGAAAATGTGCTTCAATGGGTCAATCCTCGGGTGGTGATCCAAGCAATGTAGGCTTCAATGTAGGTGTCGAAGGTTTAGGACTCGGTATCTCGGCAGAGTTTCGGCGTCGGGGCTCGGGATTGCTTGATATTTTTGGCAGAGTCTCTCTCACTCAAAATTTGTACTGAAAACGTACACTGGGGTACGGTATTTATAAAATTCTTCAACCAATGAGGTGTTGCTATGTTTTGGGACACGTCAGGCCATTTGGAGTTGGCGGTCGCCATTATGCAAGTTGGCGGTCGCCATTATGCAAGTTGGCGGTCGCCATATTTTTTGAAGGTTCCACAAAGTTCTATGGCAGTCGCCATGATGGAAGGTGGCGGTCGCCATTTTGGGGCTAGGATTTCTACAAAGTTCTATGGCGGGCGCCATGAAAAGAGTTGGCGGTCGCCTTACTTGGGAAGCAAGTTTCAATGGTTCGTTAAATTTTCATTGGTTTGAAGGTTCTAGGTTCAAATGCCGAGCTTGGATCATTTTTCTAGGATCGTACGGAGGCACTAATCCATCTATTTTTATCATCGAATTCGCCTAAGATTAGGCGGGGTCAAATTGGGGTGTCTACAGTTGCCCCTCTTTGATATCACTTGCATAGCAACGCGTGAAGCAGGTTATATCAAAGACCCAAAGACAACAACTATTTGATCGAGCCGTCAATCTTAGGCCACAATCACACAAGCATGCATATGATGTTGGTCATACCCAAAATTTTATCGAGCCGCCTACGTACTCCTTTTGCTAGGGATCAGGCCAAAACATAGTTCATCGGACAAAATACAAGGATGTAAGATAAGAAATATGATGTATGACAAGTATAGTGTAATGCAGATATAGCGCGAGTCAGTTTAAGGTCATGAGGAGGACTGACGAGTCAGTTTAAGGTCTTGAGGAGGATCGATGAGTCAGTTTAATGTCGTGAGGAGGATCGACGAGTCAGTTTAAGGTCCGACGAGTCAATTAACGGTCGTGAGGAGAACCGACAAGTCAGTTTAAGGTCGTGATGAGGATCGACGAGTCAGTTTACGGTCATAAAGAGGACCGACGAGTCAGTTTATGGTCATGAGGAGGACCGACGAGTCAGTTTAAGGTCGTGAGGAGGACAGACGAGTCAGTATGAGGAGGACCGATTAGTCAATTTAAGGTCGTAAGGAGGACCAACGAGTCAGTTTAGAGTCATGAGGAGGACCGACGAGTCAGTTTAAGGTCGTGAAGAGGACTGACGAGTCAGTTTAAAGTCATAAGAGGAACCGAGGAGTCAGTTTATGATCATGAGGAGGACCGACGAGTAGTTTAAGGTCATGAAGAGGACCGACGAGTTAGTTTATGGTCATGAGGAGAACCGATGAGTTAGTTCAGAGTCATGAGGAGGAACGATGAGTCAGTTTAAGGTCATGAGTAGGGCCGACGAGTCAGTTTAGAGTCCTGAAAAGGACTGACGAGTCAGTTTATGATCATGAGAAGGACCGACGAGTCAGTTTAGAGTCATGAGGAGGACCGATGAGTCAATTTGTGGTCATGAGGAGGACCGACGAGTCAGTTTAGAGTCATTAGAAGGACCGATAAGTCAGTTTATGATCATGAGGAGGATCGACAAGTCAGTTTAGAGTTATAAGGAGGACCGACGAATCAGTTTATGATCATGAGGAGAACCGATAAGCCAGTTTAGGGTCGTGAGGAGGACCGATGAGTCAATTTGTGGTCATGAGGAGGATCGACGAGTCAGTTTAGGGTCATGAAGAGGACCGACGAGTCAGTTTAAGGTCATGAGGTGGACCGACGAGTCAGTTTATGGTAATGAGGAAGACCGACGAGTCAGTTTAGGGTCATGAGGAGGACCGACGAGTCAGTTTAAGGTCGTGAGGAGGGGACCGACGAGTCAGTTTAGAGTCATGAGGAGGACCGACTAGTCAATTTATGATCGTGAGGAGGACCGACGAGTCAGTTTAGAGTCATGTGGAGGACCGACGAGTCCGTTTATGATCATGAGGAGGACCGACGAGTCAGTTTAGAGTCATGAGAAGGACCGACGAGTGAGTTTAAGGTCATGAGGTGGATCGACGAGTCAGTTTAAGGTCATGAGGAGGACGGAGTAGGTAAAAATCAAATTGATAGGTTAAGTCAGGATTTAAGCACGCGAGACTTAAAGGGTAGGTTTATCGAAAATGAGATTTAAAATGATCGGAAGCCAAGCCATGGCTGAAACTTTTTGATTTATCGAAAAAAAAAAAGATTGCGAATTAAGAGATCATGTTAAGATCTAAAAATTCAAGACGGGACAGGGCACGAGATAAGGATAACTAAAGCCAATTGAATTTTATCGGGGAGACAGCCACGAATTAATAAGTCGAGTTAAAACCTAAAATTCGAGATGAGATACGATATTAAAAATAATTAAAAATCAAATTTATGACTTAAAATTAAATTTATCGGAGTGAAAAATCACGAATTAATAGGTTGAGTTAAGATCTAAAAATTCGGGATGAAGTACGAGATTAAAAATAATTAAAATCCAAATTTATGGCTTAAAATTAAATTTATCGGAGGAAGAAGCATCTTTAGAAAAAAGATAAAAGTCTAGAAACTCACCCAATTATTATTATTATTATATACCCACAAAAAGTTTTAATAATGCATGCAAATAACTAGATAAGAAAAAACATGTATTAGAAATCCTCAAACGGCCCCTAAAATATCATAATGGCAATCTGACACAAAGTGACCCTTGACAACTTGGCGGTCGCTAGGACGAAACCTCTCTGACATGGCGGTCGCCGGGTAAACACCCCTCCAACATGGCGGTCGCCGTGTGGCTTTTGGGAAACTTGGCGGTCGCTCACTTTAGAAGTGGTGATCGCCAACTTGAGATGCGCACTAGACCCTTTAAAGTGCGCGAGGTGGCCTCATTCTTCACCTTCGTACTCTCTCTCTATCCCTCTCGCACTCTCAAACTCTATCCCGTCTCTTTCTTGTTCTCCCATCTCTTTTGTTTTCCTGATTTCTTTCTTGCTTCTCATGATGTTCACCATGCTATTGGTGATTCCATTCTTCTTCATGGTGGGTCAGGGCCATGGGGATGACGACTCGAGGGCACAACAGGACCCTTCTGCTAGCAGGGTCACTTCCACTGCTGCGATGGATGCCCTCGTGCTCGAGGCGCAGCTTGCCTCCCGTCGCATTACTGAGGATGCACGGGCAGCTGCTACAGCGCAGGCGGCTCCAGATACTGCTGCAGAGGCCGAGATTGCTAGCTTCTTGGATCCCGATGCTGGGGATGGTCGTCCAACGCCCTTCGACCGGCACACTTATGCACCATTGCCTCATCGTGTGGTTCCGCATGGGATGAGACGCTATAAGCCTCCTGATGATGCGATTGCCGCCGACATTCTTCTGCGGGAGCCCGACCACCACATGTTTCATCGACGCCATCGGTAAGCACTCCATCCTTACTTGGTTTAATACCGAAGCATGGAAAAAAATAAAACGTAGACGCATGTTTAGGATTCTACATATGATGATGTGATGAATGATGATGATTGTTGATAATGATAAATGATTGATGATGATGATGATTGGGATTTGAATCTAGTTTAGATACCTTTGCAATGGAATTCAAAACAGTAAGGATAACTAGGATCTTACAACCAACAAAATGGGCAATTATTTTAACGAACATTTTAACAATAAAATGCTTAAATTTTTACTATTTTATTTTGAGAAAAACACAAATCTAGGGAAAAGCTTTGTTTTTATTTTTGATTTTTTATTATTATTACTTTATTTATTTATTTATTTATTATTTTATTCTTTTTTTATAATCTTCAAACAATTTTGAAAATTTTGAGAATAATTATAGAAATTTGAGAAAATTTTGAGAAAACAT
The DNA here is from genome assembly GCA_034768845.1 of Heliamphora exappendiculata. NCBI lineage: Eukaryota > Viridiplantae > Streptophyta > Magnoliopsida > Ericales > Sarraceniaceae > Heliamphora > Heliamphora exappendiculata. The sequence goes on from JAOTRH010230774.1 coordinate 10,001, forward strand.
TAGCAAAATTTTAAGAAAATTTGAGGAAAGTTTTGAAAGAAAAATTAGAAAATCCTAAAAACTTTAAGAACATTCCTATAAATTTGAGAAAAATTTAGAGAAAATATTAGAAAAATTTTGAAAAAATTTAAGCAAGTTTTAAGAAAATCCTGGAAAACCTTTGAGAAAATTTTAGAAATTTTTTT
>JAOTRH010230795.1:0-10185 GCA_034768845.1 Heliamphora exappendiculata
TATACATACATTGCTCATAAAGATTCTCATAAAATAAAAAATTAATTTTATTAAAATAAAATTAAATACTAAAAATAAGGTTTTCAGTATACCAATCCTAACAAACCCATGGTGCCTAACCCCTTTTTATAATAAACAATCTCCCAATTCATTTTTGAAATTGGCAACCAGGGACGCCTTAGATTCAAAACCACAGAAAGAACGATTTTCATATAACCCAACCTACAATGATAGGTACGAAAGGGACTCAGATAACCCAAGATGCAATGTATGAATGCTCATGATGTGTAATATGTTTCTCGTGTACAATTTATTATAGCATAATATCATGGTATGGCACAAGGTACAACTCACTAAAGCATAGAGTATAAATATACGAAGCATGATCTACAATTCATGTGATGTGGGTTTGACCTATCGGCATGGTTTCTAATTATCAAATTGTTAATTTTATACACCAATCACTCACATAAATTATTTAAAATCCATATATTCAAGTTTCATAAAGTAGCATGCCGCTCACACACTTAACTAAATTTAAGCAAATGTTTAATTCGCAAATTTAAAGTTACAACAGTGTTTTTAGGTACCTAGGTATAGATTTAATTTCTAATTTTTGAACACCAATTAGATAAAAATAATTTTTACAACTTTTATGTTTAATACTAAGGTCAGATCCTATGGCAAAATGGTCATTTATTTTAATTAAGTGAAAACTATTCAGCACTTTACAGAGAAAATAGCAGAATTTAGGCATCTGTTGGCCACGGTTTTGGGGCACCAATTCAAGGGATATGGGTCTGCTTTTTGGAAAGTTTTAGTTTAAGGCATTCCCTACAAGTTTTATGTTTTGTGTTAGGACTAGTTGTTTGGAACAAATTAGTGATTTTGGCCCATTTATAAAGTGGGTTCTGTCAGCTTAAAAAGGGTTTGCAGAACCGGTTCTTAACAGAGAAGTCACAAGGCCTTTGGGGTGCCATCCGAGGTATTTTGGGATGATTTTTGCTCTGTATCTAGTTTAATACGTTAGCTACATTTTGTATAAAAATCACTTTTGAATTTGACTATTAAAAACTTAGGTTTTAGGTTCCATAAAAATGTGTGACCGAGAGTTCTATCAGTCACTGAATCACAATAGTGAATTTGAAAAGGGTTTTAACCTATCAAAACTTTGTATGTTTGGCTCATTTTTTATGGCCAGCAAGATAAATATGTTATCTACAAATTTTATATTTTGACCTAAGCTCGGTTCTCACCTTAACGTAGGGTTTTGGTGTCTGCAACTCAAAGTTGTCAGAATCTGACACTCTTTGGTAAAAAGTGTATATCTGGCGTTCTACTGAATGAAATCACTTCAAACTAATTTTTTATGAAAGAGAAATTAAAAAGATAGGTCTGGACATAAAAATCACACTTAGATAATTTTTTTACAATTAGTTATGGTGATTTAAATTTCGTGGTCGAATGTTAGTAAGCTCAGAAAATTAGGTTATCAAGGGTTTCGGTAACCTAGCTCATGTTATGTTTAATTTTAATGTATTTTCTTTACATGCATGTCATATATTCTTACAAACCAAAGTTTCAGAAATTATTCAAGCCATAAAACTCAAAAATACTCACATGCAAGCACATGCAACACTTGATTTTACATGAACAGTCCATGATATACTCCTATGATGCCTTTTTGAGTAAATTCTTATTTTTTATTCTTAGGGTTGATTATAAAAATGGATTGAGTGATGTTTTATGAGAGAATGACAGAAAGTTATAGGAGATTTACTTACTTATTTTTTATGCTTTAGGGGTAGGAAAAGGTTAGAAGACTTGGTTTTAGTGTATCCTTGGTCTCCAAAGACCTCTTATCCTTGGACCCTCCTTCTTCTCCTCCTTCTCTTGGAAACACTTAGAAAATTTTTGGTCTCTCTCTTTTTCACTGTCTTGGCTGAACCTCATGGAGGAGAATAGGTGAGATGAGTGGTATTTTTATAGCAAAAATGGTTGTAAGTTTTCATAATTGTGGTGTAAGTAATTTTGCATTTTTTCTAAAATTCCATTAGTTGCATGGGGTGGTGTGGTCTATTTGAGACATTAAAAAAAATCAGATTTGGCAGGTGGGGTTCTACTATGGCAGATTTAGGAGGCTCAAGATCTGATTTTTTATTATTTTAGTGTTTAAATTGTATTTTGGTACCATTTTGTGCAAGAAAATGCATAAAATATTAATTTTATATATCTTTTTGGAATCTTAACCTATTAAAACCAATTATATTAATGTGTTTATAATTAACTTAGTCTTTTCATAAATTATCATAATTTTGATAGCAATTAATTAAATATGTGTAAGTTTTTAAGTCAATTTAAACTAGTTTGACAGTAATTGACTTTATGACTTATTTATTATGTAGAGACTTTAAATAATAATTTATTTATTTTTTTTACCTATATTATTATATTATTATGCATATTACTTGTATACAAAGTATTAGGTCATAATAATGCTTAATTTATACAATTTTTTTCATTTTTAAGCTTAAAAAGACAAAATAACTTTTTAGGCACAATTCCCTTGGTAGCCGGCCATGCAAGGGTATTTTTATTATTTTTGTTGTTATTTTATCTTTTATTATTTAATTATATATAAATATCTAATTTTGGGTGTTCATTTGTCAAAATTTAATTTTTTAAAACTTTTTGTTGTACTATGAGCAAAATGGTCATTTTACCCTAATTATGAAAATTTTTTATTTTTAATTTCATATTTTATGTAATTTACTTAATTTAGGCTGTCACAAGACTTTTATGAGTATTAGGGCTTTGCCTATGAGAATTTGATCTTTTTAGGATTTTTTGGCTAAATTAGGATTTCGGATTGAGTTAGGATTTCTATACTTCTGGCGACCTATGTTCTCGTTGTCTATCCGTCGCTAATTCTAGGGTTTGAGCCGAGTTATTACACACGGCCTCGACCACGGTCTTGTCCTCTCTACGCAGATATCACATCTATATGAAAGGGACATTGAACATAAGATCAAGCACATCGTATTAACAAAAACATTAACCACATAATCATGCTAACACTTAGCCATATATGATCATGCAAACACATCTCGCATACCGAGGAGAACTGACAAAAGTGACACGTCAATTTGGATAACCTACTTAAATTTCTTGCCAGAAAACACATCGGCTAAACACATTTCTAACTTGGCTTCTAAGTTTGTTAATCCAAATGCCCAAAGACAAAACTAATCAATCCAAAGGTTCAACCCCCATGTGCATGTGTACACAAAATTCTCATGCTCATTGAGCTATCATGTTCATGTTATCAAAACATCTAAATACATACAATCAAGAACGCGCAATCATCCTCACAAGATGATGCACCCTCTTTCTACGGCTCTTAGGTATTCGAACCCAGAGCTCTGATACCATCTGTAACAATCCAAACCCAGAGTCTCACTCTCAAGATAAAGACATACATGCATTAAATGTATAGCCCTCGAACTTACAACACATGATTTCAAAACCAAAAGAAACATATACAACAAAACATGTTCCAAAAAGAGCAAAAAGGAAGACTAAAGATCTTTCGCCCCATCCGGCTCCTCCAGATCAACCTACTTGATCATATGCACTTAAAAAATATTTTTAAATTTCACACCATAAGCCAAAATTCAGCAGAAACTAGACAAATATGTAATAAAAACTGAGCACGCTAACAGAATAATATAAATGTTACGACTCTCCCGAGCCTCAAAAATAGTTTTTAATGATCAAAACATGATGCGAAAAGATAAGAAAATTTTGACTCACACGAGCCTCAAAAAAGTTTAAGAAAAAAACATGTGCAACACATCGACTCACACGAGCCTCGTAATGTAACACGATTGTCGAAATGTAAACAACCCACGCATATAACACATACAACTTGTGCAACACACACAACACATGCAACCCGCGCAACACACGCAACACAATGCAACTTCAAGACCACATTTTTGTCCCTCATTATGCATCTTCAAGACCACATTTCTGTCTGCCATTATGCAAGAATGCATTTCATGGGATTTTGTTGTAGGACCACATTTTTGCCCCTCATTATGCATGAATGCATTTTTGCGGGTTCTCACCGCAGGACCACATTTTTGCCCCACATTATGCATGTTTAAAACCAAGGTTTTAAAACACAAAACCACGTACAAACACCACATTTTGCAAACCACATCATCCACCAACTCTCGAGACCAACAAACAACACACAAAACTCAACCCCAAGAGTTAGCTCCAAACCTCCAAAAATAAATTCAATTTTTTACAAACATTTCCACAAAAATTTCAAAACAGGGGCTTTTAAAAAAAAACCCACGGACCCAATCACATCCAACATAACAGAAAAAGATAGAAAAGCACCCCATACAGAAGTTCAGTCGACTGAAACACCCCCATTCAGTCGACTGAAAGCTATTGAAATTCTACGAATTTTCCAGTGTCTCAGGCCAGTCGGCTGAACTACCCTCTTCATTCGATCGAGCCCACACAAAGTCCATTCAGTCAACTGAACTCCCTACTTCAGTCGACTGAACTTCAAGAAATCCTAGCGTGATGGAAAAACTTTTTTACATTTTTGTAAACCAAACCCACAATCAAACCCATCAACTTACATGTTTTTAAAACTCACGGACATACACGAGTCTACAACCTCGAAAGAAACCAAAAAACATCTTTGAAAATCCATTTGTCAAACCAAAACAACCAAACACGTTTAAGAACAAAAACCAACATTTCAAAGCATAAAATGACTTTTCAAGCATTTTCAAATGGTAGAAGATCATACAATTTCACGTAGCACCCTTTTAAGACATGAGAGTCTAAGATCCTACCTCGTTGAGTTAAAAACTTAGTGCCTCGAACTCCGTAAAAAATGAACTTTTTCGAAACGAGATTCCGTCCAAATGAACGCGAAGTCCCCGGCAAGGTTACTAAGGATCCACTATTCGATCGCCAAAAACCAAGCCTAGGCTCCCAAAAAAGTTAGAGAAAAGGCAGAGGTTTCGGTTTGGTTTCAAAGGATTGAAAGAAAATATCTAACAAATATCTAAGGGCTGATATTTATAGCGCTCACTGAAAAGGTCAAACGCAGTCATGTACTCTAAATAACGGCTAACTTCCTCAAAGACACAGGATCTGCAAACTCGTCCCAACATCACATCCTCATCAGCCGAGGTCTCTACATACAACATACCACCCAAGGAATCCATCACCAACCCCAAAATAGATGAGACAATGAAATACGATGCTCCCGTGTTGATAAAAACACTAGCCCAAGATCTGCACACTAAGAAAGTACCTTTGCTCATTGGAGGCGTAGTTGCATCATCAGGCATGACTGGTGCCTTGGAAGAATTGGGATCTATAAGGGCATACACCTGGCCTTGTGTCACTCGAGTCTGTCCACCATAACCCAAGACTATCGGCTGTTGTACAGACTGGACTTAGGTACCCCCATCTGTAACCTGAACAGTTTGAACTGCGAGCTGCTGCTGCCGATAAACCTGTTGATCCTACGCGGGCGGGACAACTGGTGGACCTGCCGTGCTCGGTACACTGCCTCCTTGACGACAGTTCCTGTGAATATGCCATGGCTGGCCACACCCATAGCAAATTGGCGGCTCTCTTCCCTGTAACTAGTTTATTTTGGTTTTTTCAAAATTTTCTTATATTTATATGTAAACTTTTTTTACTTTTTAATTATTTTAATCACGATAAATCTAACATGTAACTCTTAGTAACCAATGTTAAAAGCATTCACTAAAGATAGAAAAATGTTATTAATAATTTTTTATTATTTTTTGTCTAATTTTTTATTACTTAGTATTAATTTAGAAGTATAAAAATTTAGATTTAGACTCTGATTGACAACTTTGACTTTTTGACTAAAAATGCCAAAAAGTTAAGATTGCCAATTTGGCAAAAAAATAAAAAGTCAAAAACATCAAATCAAAATATAAACCCCTAAAATATTATATTCAAACTTCTATCACTTTTAAAATATAATAATATCATTTATTCGTAATTTATTTGCAATCACTTCAAATTATATGTCTTTGTTTGACAACCTGATTTTAAGCTAATTTTTTGGTTTTAAGCCACTTTAAGTCAAAAAGTTCGTTTAGTTGAAAAAATAATAACTTTTAAGCCACCAGAAAAAAGTCAAATAAGCTCAATGTGAAATTACATAGTTAGCTTTCAGCCTAAATGGGTTGGAGTATAATTGTTTGGTTGAAATTTGTGTAATTTTATATGTAAAAGGATAAATTTAAAAATTATTATGCGAAAAGCCAAAAAGTCTAAAAAGAAACAAACTAAAAGTTGGGGGGTTAAAAAACGAGACTTTTTAGCTTTTGGGGCTTTAGGCTAAAGGCCAAAAAAATTGCTTTAAATTGGTAGCCAAACGAATGCATAATTGTTAATATCAAATATATAAAATTGTAAAATCGCCCACTTTGAACAAAAAGTAAAAAAATTAACTTTTTTTCAAACAATTAATTTTTAAAAATTTAGTTTAAAAGCTAAATTATCAAATAATTTATTTTAAATTCAATTTAATTTTTTAGCTAAATACTAAAAAATAAAAATAAATAAAATTTTAAGTTAATTGTTAGGGGGGAAAAGAAAACACGAAGGGCAAAAAAAAAAAAAAACTACACTATCGGAAGGATGCTTGACCTTGATTTGTTGATTTTACAAGGGCCCCTGCGATTGATTTGATCAGTATCTTCTCGCTCTTTGATATGATCGGTACCTTTTTGAAAGCGTTAAATTGTTTGGTCCGTGAGTAGGGACAAGTTTAAGCCTTTGTTTAGACTAATTTATTTAAAGAGTTTAATGCTTAAAATTATAAAAAAGTTATTTTATTTGGATAATTCAGAAGATAGTGCAACTTTTTCGTCCTTTAATTTTTTTCACCTTCTCAGTTTTTTTTTTCGAACATTGAAGTCAAAAAATAATTGTGAAATTACTAATATACCCTTCACAATCTCACCAAACCTATTGAAGCAAATGAAAAATGTTAAGGATAATTTCGTAAATTAAAAACAAAAAGCCTTCATTTATCCTAACCATTGAGCTAAATGAAAAAGCCTCACCATACACTTTTATCCCAAACAATCAAGCTTTTTTGAAACATATTTTTTACAAAAAAAAAAACAAACAAACAAATAAGCCAAAAAACCTAAAAGAAAAAATAATCCAAACACAAGCTAAGACTAATTATACAGTAGTTTCAAAAACACATCGCATTACTATATTATTTATAGTCATGACTCTATGTCAGCGTACTCATCAATAAGCTCGTCTAACTTTTCAAAACCTGGCATGAAATGCTAGAGAAACTCACACCAACATACGAATATTTTTATGTATATAAATCACACAACAACAACACTTTATACATGACTGGAGGTTAAATTATTAATTTCGATTAGATCCTAAGTTATTCTAAATTCACTCAACCAAAGTGAATCATCCTAAACCCTAATCCCAACCACGCCGACCAAGTCTACCGACCGATAAAAAGCGTTCCTTCAGTTGTGGGATGACTATGTAGCTGAACTAAGTATCTAGTCGCGTTATCACTGACAACAAAGTGTCATTGATGGTCTACCCCTCGAATCTCGGGTCAAGATCTAGCACGGGATCGTGAAAATCTAACTCTTATTATTACGCCACCGGAACCACCTTCGCCAAAATATTCATAAATAATCGGTTCTTATAGCACTTGGGGTAAAATCCTCCAAAAATAAATCTAGGCATATAGTTGATATCACAAAACTATCAATATTCAATTTCCATAGAACAATGTACCAACCCTAAGATTCAATTTTCATCTCTTTCTTTAAAATAATTCGGTAAACCCCGTAAAACTCATTCCAATGATGATGCGGCATGATATAATATACTAAAATTATGATTCTTAACTTAATCTATGCATAAGCATGGCATATTTGACATGTAAATAAAATGTGTACAATTTACATATAAAGTCACGTAAAATACTGAGGCCACAAAAATATAATATGCACGTGTTACGATTAAATCAAACTTGCTTGCTAGTAATCAAACCACTACAACCATGTTATTACTGTAAACAATCTCACCATTCTAATTAATCAATTCAAACATGGCAGAAGGCTAGGAAACTCAAAAGAATAACCATAAACACTTAAGCACATAAAAAAACAGTCAGAATTTTCAAGTTTTTGCTACTTTTCTTAGGATTTTTAAAATACTTAGACTTAGAAATAAAATCTAAAATTTGGTATGTAACATATTTAGGATGTTTTGAACACTTTTAATGTTGAACAATTTTCTTGGTTTAGCCCCTAAGGCCTCAGTGTTTGCAAAAGAAATTTTTATGAAAAAACAAAAAATAAATACCAGAACAGTAGCAAGATTTTCAGTGGCTTTAAAAATTAGAAAGGAGGAATTAAACTCATTGGTTGTTTTTTATAATTTCTAAAAGATAGATATATGAGTTTTGAAGCACCGAGAGGTTGCCTTACATCAAAATCATTTATTTTTAATTTTATATTAAGTTTCAATCAAATAGTGTCCAAATTTGACACAGTTTGAAAAAATCAATGCCATTTTCTCTATGCACGTGATCTTTAGGTGATTCTAGTGAGGTTAGAAAGATAAGACGTTTATCTATCCAACCACACCAAGTTTACACTGAGATCTTGTTCTTACAGAACATGGCATAAGTTCAAAATTGTCCTTCTAAAAAGTTCATTAAACCCATTTTTAAAACTGATTTTTAAGAAAATCAAAATGAGTGATCTGGATCTCAAAAAAATTTATGCATGTCAAAAATATAACCACCAAACAACAGTAAAAGTTTCAGAGCAAACCAACAAGTATAGTTCCATAAGAAAAATAGAAGAAAACTAGGTTTTTAAAGAAAAACTTTTCTGGACAGAGTTAAGTATGAAGAACCCATGAATTTTTTTGACTTCTAGACCCATACCTTTGCATGAATGGTTATATCTCGCATATATATATATATATATATATATATATATATATATGTGTGTGTGTGTGGCTTATATATGAGACATATACCATTTTTTCAAAGATCAAAGTGAAGAAAAGATGGTGGATAGTTATCGAGAGAGAATAAAAACAAGAATAAGGTTCAAGACTATATCTCATGAATTTAAACATGGATCTTGAGTCTTGGTGTATTTAGGAGCTATGAAGACCAATGTAGAAAAAAAACAGATGTATAAAAATGTTATTTTTACCGTAATTTAGAGACTTGAGATGATGGATTGTAGAGATCTTTGAAGGAGAATTCCCAAGAACATCAAGCTTTTTCTCTCTTTCTCTTTCTAGCTTACTCTGCCAATACTAAAAAAAAAAAAATTGAAACACAAAATGGTTTGGGAGCCTTGCTTGGCTGAAAATAGGCTCCACATTTGAATTTTGTTCTATTATATTGATATATTGTATATTTGATGGTATATATACACTACATTATTTAAAAATTGTATTTTAAATTTAACTTGATGTATATTTTTAAGTAAGTATATTAAAGTTTTGAATTAATATAGTAATTTTAGGTGTTATATTTAATTTTTTACATTTTAGTTTAATTATAGTATTATTTTGTTGTGGTGGTTGGACCAAATTTTAATTTTTTATTTAATTTTGTAACTTAGTGTATATTTTTAATTACTTTTATATTAGATTTAATTTAATTTCATGAATTTAACTTTTAAAACTCAATTTCATGATTTGGTATTATTTTTCTTTCGTTATTCAATTATTTTTGTGGTGTATTAAGTTATTTTTATTAATATATAAGTTGGCTTAAAGTTACTGCTATTATTATATTGGATTATTATTATTTTATTATAATATTAGTTGTAGAGATTTATATGTATATATATATATATATATATAAATTACTCTTATTATTATATTAGTGTGTGTGTGTAGAGATAGGTAACTATACATCTATGTGTATCTATTTATATAATAAACTATTTTGGTCTCTTTCATTACTATATCCATTAAAGTTACTTTTATCCTTTTATTATTATATTGGGATTGTTGTAGAGACATGAATATCTTTATATATATACCTACATATATATACATATAATAAGGTCTTTTTTTTTTACT
>JAOTRH010230806.1:7500-10184 GCA_034768845.1 Heliamphora exappendiculata
ACGTAGATGCACTTGGTGCAACCTTCAGTATCCTAGAGTCAACTCCAGCCAACAAAAGAGTTAATTCACTAGGGTCAGGTCTCCAAAGTTCCAAAATAGCCTTGTGAACTAATCCTTCCAACTTCCGGTCCTGAGCTGCAGATGCTTCAAAAAATTGAACAGTTAATTTGTGGTGGCTAAATGGGTAATCTCCTCTAGCCTCACTAACCCCGGCCCACCTGAAAGATAAACATAGTTTAACTAGTTATGCACATGAATAGCAAAGCTACTACCTTATTATTTAATGATTAGGTTTAAATATCAAACTAAACAACAGAGATGACTTTTAATCACCTACAGAACCAAAACATCTTTAACAAGGGCGAAATGTCATGCCCGCGCGTAAATCTTCTAAGAGTAGAACGTACAAGTTAAGTAGCTAACCAAAAGACTTGAATAGATGTATATAAGGTAGTAAGTTCGATTACCCAAAATAGAAAAGGCTTAAGTTTCTGGTTTCAAGATATTTGGTAAAATATCAGAGACAATCCAAACATCAGAAAAGTGTGCTTCTGTCTATATACAAATGCATGTCTAGTTGAACGAAGAATGCACATAAGTATAGTACAAAAGAGGCATTGATTCTTCCACGAAGTCATTATGATTTTCATTCAGCCCTGTACCAAAACAAAGATAAAAAATAAATAATTGTATAAATGTGCTTACTTGCTTTCCGGATGACCAGCAACATATTTAATTCTCTGCAATATTAAACGGCACTGCTGCTTATTAACAGAATCAGCTAAGCCATTGTTTCTGAACTCTTCCAGCTCTTTGGTAAGCAACTGCCCCGCCCTTGCATTACGTGATCCCAACCGTTGAGCACAAAGAAGAACTGCCTGAACATCCTGAAGCCTATTTGTCAGAGTTGCAGATGCGTCCATATTGAACAGAACTTTGTGGATATTTGATATAATAATGTTCAGGGGGTCCTCGGGGTCATCAGCAAGAAGTGGGTCCAAACCTTCCAAATCAATATGTTCTGCAATAGCCCAAATAACTCGGGCCCAAATTCTAGGGGTATTCACCTGAAAAATCATAAAAGATGTCAACTAACTAGGTATCATCAGAATATTAGATACTATTGGTCTTTGTTGTAAAAAACTTAGGATTCACGATACGCATCTTACGATTCGATACATTAAAGAGGTAAATCGATACGTATCACATATTGTATCTTATGTTAATTTGTATCTTACGATACACATGCGATACATAATACAATATGCGATACATGATCCGATACATACGATACATTAATACTTAATTTTTTAAATAATTTAATTTGTAAAAATAGGTATTATTAAAAAATTTTGCATTGTTAAGATATTTAGAGCATTTTTCTTTAATATTTGTTTGTCTTCTTACATATCTACGTGTCTAGTATTAAGTGTTTTATAACATTAATTTATAGCCACTAATATTGGTACAGTTTTATCTTATGAATTAAGTAGTTGAGAACTTAAAAGTTATATATTAAAATTTTAAACTCAAATGATATGATAGGATAATAAAAAAGAACATATTATATACAATAAAATCCGATTTAGATTATAATAGTACATTTTCTTATGATATTTCTTATTGTATTTCAGATGTATTAAGTATTGATTAGCGCATATTTTTATTTTTGAGAACCATATTTTTATTATTTTATTAATTAACATTATTTAATAGTTTATTCTTGTAATATATTTGTATTATATCAAATATACATATTTTTTGACTTATTTATGTTAAATATCTTACGATACTCGATACGATACGATACACAGTTCAAAAAAATAGAAAAACAATACACGATAAGTATCTCGATTTGACAACTATGCAGTTTTGGTACACAAATTGGAAATTAAAACAACAGATCAATAACATAAATCTAGTTATTATTGAAAAGAAAATGTGATGGAGTGCAAACAAAGATATTAAAAAACGGTAAAAACAAAACAGAAGCTCGAGAAGGAAGCATCCATTGAGAGCTAAAACCAGTCTTCTTGAAAGTGAACACAAAAAATACCAAATAAAAAATAAAGCCATAGTTGCAACAACTTCCATGGAGATATATGTCTTACTCTAAGCATGAAATACATGACGGAAGTTCTTGTGTGATGGAACTATTCAAAAGATACGATGTATGAGCATCTATACATCCTAGCAGCCCTAGGCTGATATGAACCTGATTCTTCACCTCGATAACAGTTAAATTTGAATAGCAACACTGTCATTCAAAAAGCAGGACCAAGTATAAATATATAACTGGCAAGACTATTACTTTTAAGAGTCATCATTCTTCTCAAATAATATGGACCTTGCAACTATGACAACCATTATTTCTTCCACGTCCTCCACATGAAGTGAGACACTCGATCCGGATGAAAAGTAGAATGTCTATTCCATATAAGAAAGATTTCAGATCTTTCTAGTGCAAGACCTATGTTCTGGGAAATTTGAAAAGATCAAAGCCGTGCCCTGGTGTCACGGGGCGACTCTTTTTTTCGCAGCGGAATAGATCCCCGTGTGGCATTCGAACTCCACCAAGTCCGAATCCGCCTAAAATTCGACCATCCAAGTGTGTTTAGATCATCCGTCCTTCAAATTTTTCTGATAAGCCCATGCTGTGTCAAGCAGGAACAAACTCCCCACAT
>JAOTRH010230817.1:0-10184 GCA_034768845.1 Heliamphora exappendiculata
CCCCCCCCCCTCTCTCTCTCTCTCTCTCTCTCTCTCTCTCTCTCTCTAACTTTAGGGTTCTAGAGCATCTCCAAATATGTTTCTTAAAATTTCAAGTGACTATTATTTTATTTTCAACTTCAACTATATTATCTATTTTAGAGTCAATATTTTTTTTTAAAAATTTAATATATAATATTTTAAAATTTTCAATGATCATATTTTAATAATAACTTAACCCGCTAGCCGATTGAAGCTACCGATTGAAGCAATCATTAAACAAGCTACTAGTAGTCTAACCGACTAATCAGTTGAAACTACTTGGTATATTTTATAAGCACAATAATACTCTTTTTCTTGAAATATCTGGAAAAGTAGACAAATAAAATGATTATAACATTGTAAAAATATATTAACTACAAAATTACTGTTTGGAGCCGTCGTTATACAAAAAATTTAAAAAATTTAACCGTAGGTGAACCCAATTTTTTTTGTTGCTCCTAAAAAAATGAAGGCTATTTTTCTAAGCCTGAACGAGGAGGATAATTTGAAGCTTTGAAAAAGTGAACTTATCAATCATAAAATCTAAAATAAGCTAGTAGGGTCATAATTGTAATATTACTATTCCTAATATTATTAGTAGGAAAATTAATGTAATTTCAAAAACTACAAAGCATCGGATACTTTAGGGAAGTAAATGTAATTTATCCAAAGTTTTAATATATAGTATTAAAGAGGGACTCATATTACATTTAAAAAAAAAAAAACTCAACACACCACGTTGACAAACAAATCAAATAAAAACAAAAAGTAGTTACATGATAGACAAAAAGAAGCTACAGATTTCAAAAGGCGATTAAATCAATACCACATGTATTAGATCCGGAATAAATGATCCCTTAGCCCTCGTTTGCAATTTGGTTTTAAATCAAAATTTTTGTTTTTAATCATTTTAAATTAAATAAGTAAAAAATTCGTTTGGAAAATCAGAAAGTGACTTCAAGACCAAAAAATTTGGTAAAATAACTTTAAGCCAAAAAAACTTTAAATAAAAAAAAAAATCACTGACTTCTTTTGATGCTTCATAGGATGCTGACTCTAACTCTGCTTTATAAAGAGAGCCAGTTAGCCCGTTGAGCTAGCTTAAAGCTTAAAAAATAAAAAAGTCCTCCAAGTTATTGTAAATTCAAACTTCCTTGCTAACGTTGAGTTGAGAGAAACTCTTCTGGTAACCTATTAAAGTAAGCAAACCAAGCTGGCTGAAAAAGACAAGCAAAAAATTTTTTTGTCTAACTCCATGGCACAATAAGCCTCGAGCTTCAACACTCCCTAACGCTTCAACGTTCCCTAACGCTTCAACAATAGAACAAACCTTCTACATTCTCCAACACTTCAAGAACATAATCTAATATTTAATATGATTCTTATTTGACAAACTTTGCCAGATAAATTTTAAAAATATAATTTTTATATAAAAACATATATGTATAATAAAAATTATGATATATATTTTTAAAAACATACAAAATTATTTAGGTAAAAAAAAAAAAAGCTAAAAGTCTAAAAGTCATTGGGTTCCCAAACAATACTTTTTGGCTTTTTAAACTTTTAAATCAAAATACCAAAAAACTAGGCTTTTAAGCCCTAATGGGTTATAGTCACGAACACCAAAAAGAAGAAAAATGCAAAAAATTTGTGTTCTTTTTGGTATCCTTTTACTTTTGTGTGTTCTATTTACAATTTTGTAGAAACTACAGTTTCATTGAACCTGAGCAAGAGTGAAGCTTTATGGTAATGCCTGGAACTTAGCAGGCTATGGTTAAGACTATCTGTCCATTGTTAATCCGAGACAACATCTTCTGAGGATCAAATAAGAATACTTCAGCCACAAAATTGATACACCAAGGCAAAGATACACTACTTGATAATGGAATCCGCGTGCAACCAATGAGGGACACTTTAATAACGAAATTTACAAGTCATTGTCATATGTAATTGAAATTTAGTGAGCCTACTTGGCAAAGGAGTGAGCCCTTCACTTCATTACATCAATGTAAGTTCCCACCTTAAAATAGCAGTAAACTTTTTTTTTTCAAACATTTCAAATTCGTGATTTATTAGACAACATCTTGCTTTGACCATAGGAACTCCAAAGAGTAAGATTTGAGAAAAAGAAACAATTGTATGAAAAATGCTTCGGAAAATTATGCGGAGACATCCTGTTTTGTTGAATAGAGCACCGACTCTACATAGATTAAGTATACATACATTCCAGCATGCTATTTGTTTACATCCATTAGTTTGTATGCTATTTGTTTACATCCATTAGTTTAGTTTGTATGCTATTTTGTATGCTATTTGTTTACATCCATTAGTTTAGTTTGTATGCTATTTGTTTACATCCATTAGTTTGTATGCGATTCAATACAGACTTTGATGGAGATCAAATGATTGTTCATGTACTTTTATATTCCAAGGCTCAAGCAGAGGGTCGTTTACTTACGTCTTCTCATATGCATCTTTTGTCTCCAACTATTGGGGATCCTATTTCCATACCAACTCAAGTTATGCCTATGGAACTATACATATTAATAAGCAAGAATCGTCGAGGTATTTGAGTAAATAAATATAATCCATATAGTTGTCACTATTTCTTAAAGCTCAATCTATCCTCCAAATGAATCATATGGCCAAAAGAAACTATGATCCAAAATAAAAGAGTTGCCCCACCCATGAATAAATATCTAATAGTAGCCTCATTAGATTATTTATATCTTTCTTGGTATATCCAAATAATAAATAAAAATATAAACTGAAACATTCTGGAGTTACAAAGATAGTTATTAAATCGTTAACATCGTATAAAAACATCAATCCTAGAGTAGCTATAAATACGAACAAGAGAAATTCAGTTATAGCTATTTCTATACATTCAATATACCCTACGGTTAGAAAAATATGTAGAGTCGAATATAATAAAATAAGAAATTGAAAATTTTCGTTGAAATTGTTCGTCTTGGGAATTTCTTGAAAAGCCAATCATGCCATTCATGTTATATCAAATGCCACTTTCGCATAAACCACACTTCCTCGCTACTCTATTAGCTTCAATGTCTAGAATGGGCCAAAAGTTGCATTAGAAGTTCACTAGTTCATACCGAAGAAAGAAAGAGAGCAAAGCACAGTTAAATATGTGAGATAAAAGCTACTTGTCACTCACTTAGGAAGCACGCATACAAATATAGAATATGAATATGATGTGATTGGAAATGCGTGTTAGGCATGTAGAGCTTGGTTATTTTTGGAGTCCGACTCATAACTCGACCCGTCTTAGAAGTATCGGGGATTGAAATATTTTTTTTTCTTTTTTTAGGCATAGCACATTGAAATTTTTTGACTTGTTTTTATTTCTGACTCGATTGTGGGTCTTTATATTGTTAGTAGTAGCTTATTATTATTATTATTATTATTATTATTACTATTATTATTGTTATTATTGTGTGTGTGTGTGGTTACGTGGTTGTAATGGTTTTTTCTCTTTCTAATATAAATAAAGGTGTTCGCCTATCCAGTTGGATACGGCTTCTTATTATTTTATTTCTTCTAACATGGTATCAGAGTCACCATGAAACTTTAACCTCTTTCAGCCTCCGAAACCCTAGTCACCATGCCAAAACCCTAGCCACACCACCGAGCCCTTTTCAGCAACCTGTTTTCTCCGTCGCACAACCACGTAAACCAGCGCCGAACTCCGCCATTGCCCATCGTTAACCCCCTTAAACCCATCCACAATCCTCGCCGACCACCAAACCAGCACCGACGACCACCATCGCCCATCATCGACCCCCGACAACCCTTCCCCAGCCACCGACGACCAACAAAACACCACCACCGACCACTTTCGCCCTTCATCGACCACCGACGACTCTTCCACAGCCCTCGACAGCCTCCCTCCAGGGCCGGCGACCCTTGTTCCCCCTCTTTTCAATGCCGACAACCTCTGTTCTCCCTCTTTTTAGCGCCGTCAACCCCTCTCCTCTCTTCCAGTCCAGTCGCGTGCACCCTTGGAAACCCTAGCTTCTCTCGGTCCCTTCCTCCATGCTAGTCGACTGGTGTAAGGGTTATCCGACTCTTTGTTTCTTCCTCTCCTTGTTCTGATAGCCCAAAAGTAACCCTAACTGCTGGTTTGAGGGTCTAAGGGTTACTGCAGTGTTTTTATTTTATGAAGATGAGTTGAAGGTGTGATTCGCAGTCCATCTATGACTGATTGAAGATGTGGGTGTGTTCTATTGATTGTTGGTGTGCTTGCTCGTGATTCCTTGCATTTTGCCATTGAGATATTATGATGTCGACAGAAAGTTCCACAAGAGTAGAAGATTCTCCAGTGAGAACTAATAGAGAAGGAGGAATCACGGCTGTGTTTTCGTCAACCACACGATTTGTGGATTCCAAGTTGACTGGACCGCAAATATATGTATTATAGAAGAAGAAGATTTTACTTATAGTTGAAGGTATGAAAATGGAAGACCATTTGTTTGAAGATCCTCCGAAGAAGGGATCTGATGAGTATAAATAATGGAAGCGAGATGGCGCACGATTACTGAGTAAGATGTTAAATACAATGGAGTCCTCCGTTGAGATTCTGGTAGCTAATGCCACGACTGTTCGAGAGGTATGGGCTATACTCGAAGAGGCATTTGCCTCAACTAATAACCCGTCCCGGTTATATAATGTGATGCTGAGTATTTTTCGGATACAACAGGGAGATCGCTCTTTCCCAGATTATTTTACAGAGTTCAAGGTATTAGCAGATAAGTATGATCAGTTGGTACCGTTTACCAATCGATATGAGGTTTTCCGCGAGCAGAGGATGCAGTTGTTTGCTTCCTAGTCGGGGTGAACCAGCAATTTGACTTAGCACATTCTCAGATTTTGACTGGGTCTAACATTCCATCTTTATTTGAGGTCTTTCGACGGATGAGCTGAGCCATTATTAGAGACGAGCCTCGTGGCACTACTATTGATCATAGTGACCATACAGCCCTAGGGGCATTTTGTGGTAGAAGTAGATGTGGTTTTCGTGGTAGAGGTCGTGATGGTGGCCGAAGTGATGGAGGCCGAGGGAGTAGAAGCCGTGATAAGGAACGAGGCAGAGATCGAGGTAGACGTGACACTAGGTCCTGCTACTATTGTGGAGAGCAAGGACACTTACAAAGCTCGTGTTGAAAGCTACATGGGCGTCCTACAACCTCTATGGCCAATGCCGTGGCCGAATATGATGCTCCACCATCTTTTTCTGAACAGAGAACTATCGATATGACACAGGAGGAATATTATCAGTTCATTCAGATGCGGATTGGGAACACAGTCGATACTCCATCCGCTACAGTTGCAAGTAATTTAGCTGCATGTATGGCCACCCCCAAATCATGGGTGATAGATTTGAGCGCTTCTGCCCATATAACCCACTCTACAGGTACTTTTTTATCTTATCAGTTGACCTCTGAACATAGTGGGGTGATTGTTACCAATAGATGAACTTTGTAGGTAAAAGGGTAGGGAGTAGCTACTCTGTTTCCATCCATTACACTCTCTGATGTTTTACATACTTCTGCTAATCCGTTTAACTTACTATATGTGAGTTGTATTACCAGGAATCTGAACTGTTTAGTAACTTTCTTTCCTGATCATTGTGTTTTTCAGGATCTAGCTTTAAGGAATACTATCAGTAGAGGACGGGTGATAGATGGCCTATATGTGCTGGATGAGACTTTGGATGTTGTATGCTTCGGGCGATCATCTCAGATATTGGATATACATTGTCAGCTGGGTCATCCCACCTTGCCAAGTTTAAAGAAACTATGTCGCAATTTAAGTCAGGTTACACAGTTAGAATGCGAGTCGTGTAGATTTGCTAAGCACATGCGTGTGCCGTATGTGCCCGAAAGGATAATAGAATCATGAGTCCTTTCTCTTTAGTCCACTCAAATATATAGGGCCCGCGTCTTGTCACTTCTTTATTTGGTTTTCGGTATTTTGTGACTTTTGTTGATGACTATTCTCGCATTACTTATCTTTATCTTATGAAAAAGCGGTCTGAATTACCTAATTTGGCATAACTATGAAAATCCTTCGTAGTGATAATGGAGGTGAGTACGTTGGTGGCTTGTTGGGTTCATACATGTATACACATGGAATTTTTCACCAGACATCATGTCCTGACACACCTCAGCAGAATGGGATAGTTGGGAGAAAGAATAGACATCTCCTGAAAACTGCACATACCTTGATGTTGCAAATGTAGGTTCCCAAAGTATTCTGGGGTGGCTAAGAGAAGACTATCTGTATGGGAAGAAGCTACACTTGCTGCTTTTGGGATCCAAACCAGAGGGCATGAAGGATGAGGATTGGACGTTGCTTGACAGGCAGGTGCTGGGGGTTATTCGATTGACGTTGTCCCGATTAGTGGCGCACAACATAATCAAGAAAAATACTATAACAGACATGATGGCGACACTGTCAAACATGTATGAGACGCCGTCAGCGAACAATAAGGTACATCTTATGAAAATGTTATTCAATCTTATGATGGCTGAGGGTACGCCCGTTGCACAACACCTTAATGAGTTTAATACCATCACGAATCAGTTATCTTCAGTAGATATTAACTTTGATGATGAAGTTAGGGCTTTGATCGTATTAGCCTCGTTACCAAATAGTTGGGGGGCTATAAGAACAGCAATAAGTAATTCTGTCGGGAAGAATAAACTGAAGTATGATCATGTTAGAGATCTAATATTGAGCAAGGAGGTTTGCAGAAGGAATTCGGGTGAGGTATTTAATTCTAGGTCGTATGAAGGTACGACATTAAATGTTAAAGCACGAGGTAGAGGTAATGACAGGAATTAGAATAGGGATGGGTCTAAGTCCAAAAGAGGCAGAAGCAAATCTAGGTTGGGATGGCAGACTGAATGCTAGGGTTGTGGCAAGATTAGCCATATCAAGAACTATTGGGAGCAAAAGAAGAAGGCTGACGGTGAGTCAACCAATGTTGTGACAGAGAATGTCCAGGATATCTTGCTCCTATCAGTTGATAGCCCCATTGATTCTTAGGTGTTGGATTCAGGAGCATCATTTCACACGACGACACACCAGGAGATTATGAAAAATTATATTGCCAGAGACTTCGGCAAGGTATATTTGACAGTCGAAGAGGCTTTTGACATCGTGGGTACATGTGACATCAGAATCAGAGTGTCGAACGGGTCAATGTAGAAGATACAGAAGGTACGACACGTACCTAAACTGATGAGAAATTTAATTTCAGTTGGACAATTAGATGCTGAAGGTCATTTAGTGACCTTTGTTGGTGACACGTGGAAAGCCACCAAAAGAGCTATGGTAGTGGCTCGAGGAACAAAGACAGGTATTCTGTACATGACTACTAGTACAAGGGATATAGTGGCATTGGAAGATAGCGATTTAGACACGAGCTTATGGCATTAGATGCTAGGACACATGAGCGAGAAATGGATGAAAATTCTGCAATCAAAGGGCAAGTTGCCAAGTTTGAAGTCTATAGAATTTGATTTGTGTGAGGGTTGCATCTTCGGGAAGCAGAGGAACGTCAGCTTTCTGAAAGGCAATAGGACACTAAAGCCAGACAAGCTAGAGTTGGTACACATAGATTTGTGGGGTCCTTCCCTAGTTGTATCTCTTGGAGGCTTATGGTATTATGCGACATTCATTAACGACTCTAGCAGGAAGGTATGGGTCTATTTTCTAAAGCACAAGTTTGATGTGTTTGAAACTTTTAAGAAGTGGAAGGCTCTAATTGAGATTGAGACCAGATTAAAGCTGAAGTGTTTGAGGTCAAACAATAAAGGTGAATACACAGACGGGAGATTCAGGAATTTCTACGCAGCTAGTGGAATCAGGTGGGAGAAGACCATTCTAAGAACGCCACAGCAAAATGGCGTGGCTGAGCAGATGAACCGGACACTAAATGAGAGAGACAGAAGCATGAGACTACATTCTGGGCTACCCAACTGCTTTTGGGAAGGTGCTAATAAGATCCAACATACCAAAATTCTACTATTTTTACCTAACCATATTGAGATGGACAAAAACATACTGAAAGCCTCATTAAACATACCAAAATAATGAGTTATTTTGACACTTACTAATAATATCCAACAATCTTTATTTCTATTTGTCTCTATTTGTTAAGAGAGAGAGAGAGAGAGAGAGAGAGAGAGAGAGAGAGATTTTAAAGAACATAATTCTTGAATTTATGAGAAAAATTGACAAATTAGAAAGGAGAAGACTAGACATTACAAGAAGATAAAACAAAATAATTCAATCACTTCTTTTTTTATTTCTCCAAAGTACTCTTTTTATAAAGATTGTTACGGATATTTCTTTATATTTATTTCCTTTAATGCCTCATGGTTTTACGTAGCAATGAAATATTTAGCATTATTTTAACTTTCAAAGTATTTGGCTTTAATATTTACCTAATTATAGTGTAGTTTCCTTTAGCCTAATACTCTAAATGGAATACCTAACTCTTTAACATACTCAATTATTGATTTGTTGGCCTTAAAAACATATCAATAAAAATATACTCAAAGGTTTCCATATCAATAAAAATTATTGTTTCCATAAGGTTTCCCAAACATTTTCATTAAGGTTTGTGCAAATATGTAAGATGTATACCTTGTTTAAAAGATATCATCCGGATACTACTATGAGCGAGGTTCAATATTTACGTTGATGTTGTCTGCAAGCTTTAAACCGAATGGGAGTCAGTCAACATTCAGATATACATCTAGAAGTGATGCAAACAAGAGGCGAGAGTAAGTTTTTCATTTACTCAAATTGATTGCTCACACCAATTAAACGTCTCCATTTGCTAGTCTCAAAATCAACAGATTTGATGCAGCAATCTGAAAAGCTTGGCCAGCAACATGATCTTCGTAGAGTAGTACAAAAAATAAAGAGGCCCACGCAGCTCTAGATTTGAAGTTTGTTTTTAACATGAAGGATATTTGAGCACATCGCAGCTCAATCAGCACATCAGTGTGGTGGAATAGCTGAAATTCTATTTATGCCTCGTGTGTTTTTGCATAAATATACATACTTACAGAACACATATAATGCTATAATGCGCCGCCAATACCAAAAGGGGGAGCCTACCAGGTATAATAAACTACAAGCAAAACTAAAAACCAAAGGGTCTATTATGAACAGAAGAATCTAATTCTCCACAAACTCCTAATATTCAATGTCCCAAGGCATAGGCCCAATAACATTGAGAAGTGTAAATCAAAAACTTTCCCTTCACCTTGCAGGTAGCCTCTAGCAGAACAAGAAAGATAAAATCTTTCTTTCCATCTTTCTCTTGCCCCATAGGCACACCACGTTAGATAAAGAGGGCTGCAATGTCTCATGCAAGACCTGTAATAAGGAGATTCTCCTCCAACATTCCATCCTCCTTTCAGATCCAATGCCAAATCCTCCATGTGCTACCATTTTCACACAGAATTACAAACCCCTTCACCTCGAAGTAATGTAGTACTTTGAACCTGCTAAACTTGGAGACAGCACATCGATTATTGTCCTCCCTACCCTCACACCACCAAATCTATACAAATGTGTCAAAAGATTCAATCTCCTCCCCTCTTGGCAATCACATACCTCTATCTTAAAAGCAACATACCATTGATGTAGGACAGCTCCATGTCATTGTCACGTCCCACATCAGCAAGGTAGGGATGCTACTTACAGTATAAGATGCCAATAACAGAGATCTTCTCAATTGCCATCTCCACGGTGATTGCCAATGTCAACTTCAGTATCTTTATCAACAGAAACCAAGCCAGTGTTTTGAAAACAGCACTTGTACAAGAGTAACTTGTGACATAACTAGTTGGTAATCAGGGGTTGAAGAAAACGATTCAAGGCACACACTTCTCTCAGCCCCATCAATGTTCAGAGGACAACAGTTGCCATACATCTATAGTTGCCTTTAGGGAGGAATTGATGCTCTTAGTGAATGCATATTGCAACCTAACCAATCTACCTTGTCATTCAATTTGAACAAATCCTTTAGTTGAAATCTAAAGTTAAGGTTTTTAGGGTTAGATAGGAAGGAGGAAGGAGGTATATATATATATATATATATATATATATATATATATCTA